>JAVQJL010067017.1:0-31543 GCA_036024295.1 Nannoperca obscura
GTATTTCTTTAAAGTTAAGACTAGTTTAAAGTCATCTTCATTGAAAAGTACAGTGCTTTTCCTTCAAAAATAAGGACATTTCAATGTGACCCCAAACTTTTGAACGGTAGTGTATATCATTCATTATGATGCACATGTAAGACTAGACTGTAAAAGTGGGTGTTTTATTATCTCACAGTATTTTAATCTTTTCAAATGCATTTCAAAAAAGTATTTTTGCCACATGGTTGCTTCCGCCGGATTATCTTAACGTGACTGGATACACGCATTATGTCTCGAAGAAAAAGACCAAAATGAATGAAGAATAAAGATCGACACACTTACTTTCTTTCCATGGGTGACTCCCATGTCCTCAGTATGAGTCCAGAGTTAGTTTCGACACAGACACCTCCTGGGCTTTCAGTGGACAGAGTGTCAGTAATAATTTGAGGTTACTCTCTCGCACGTCTCAGGCAGCCGAGAATGCCAGAGAGAGGATGCTGCTCTGTATTTGGACCAATGCTGACGCTCTCAGGGAAGCAGCAGCCAAGTGGAGGACAAACGGTGGGGAACAGGCCAAAAGTGCTGGAAGGATATTTTGTGTACAGCAGGGGCGGAAAGTAGCTAAGTACATCTACTCAGCTACTGCATATAAGTAGAATTTTAAAGTGCCTGTGCTTAACTTGAGAATATGTATTTCATGTTACTTTCTACTTCTACTTCATTACATTTCAGTGGTAAATATTGTACTTTTTATTTCACTACATTTATCTGTAGAGCTGTAGTTACTAGTTACTTTTCAGATTAAGATTTGACATAATAAAAATCACATGATACACTTTGTGACCTCTAAGAGGCTTAAAAAAGCAGTGTCTGGTTGGGGCTCCTTGTCGTGTTTCAGATGTCTATGAGTTCCATTTCCACCTAAGATCCATTTTCCCTCTAAACTAAAAACTCATTCATTCATTTAAATAACTGCTCTGGGCCCAGAGAGGTCAAATTATCCAATATTTAACAAAAAAAAAATCAAAGCTTTGTTGATAAGTCAAATAAATTAAGTTAAATATTTTTTCTTTTTTTTACTTCCTCTCCCATTAATCATCTCACGACCCCTCACATTTATCTGGTGACCCTTTGGAAGGGGCACGACCACGAGGTGGGAACCACTAGACTAAACTAAACTGTATATAAAGTAGTTAAAAGTAGTGCCACCTCACTGTAACAGTCAATTGCCGATTACATATGGTTACACTGATAACAACTTGAATGCAGGATTATATTTTAGTATGGGTATGGGTACTTTTACTTAAGTGAAGGGTCTGAGTACTTCTTCCACCACTGGTGTACAGGGTGAAGTGGAAAAGCACGCAACAACAAAGTGCTGCCATGGAAAGTAAAGAAAAGGATGTATACACATAAGATAAAAGAGGGCACTGCAGATCACACAATCCAGAGAAATTATCCTCCACCCCCAGGAGTAAGAACAAATATTGTTCATTTATCCCAGAGGAACAAAACTGCTGGCATTTTAAAGTACACTAGTCAAGTGTTGTCAGTTTTATTTATATAGCCCAAAATCAGAAACTTGCAGAAGCAGCAGTAGTAACATTACAATGTAGAGTCACAATGCTTTAAATTAAGTACAAAAATATTAATAAATATCTCGCCCAATAAGCTACATTCAGTGTTTCAGAAAGACTGTAAAGGCCATTAAAAAAGAAACTTCCATCATATTCTCCTTTTCATCACAAAGGTCCTGTCAAAGGTTTCTGTCCATCGGTCAAGGTCCTTGGGAAACAGCCGGCCACCTCCACTACTTCAGGCCATTTTTCATAAATGTTGGTTTTTTCATCATTAATAGACAGCTGACAGGTGAACAAGGAAGAAGACATTTGTTTTGCCATCAATTATCATGCTGTTTGTTTTACTTTTAGTGTATCTTTAAAATAGAACAAATGAAATTGCAGTGAACAAGCTCGCTAACCTTCTCAAAGTCGCTGCTGTTTTCTGCCCCTGCTCTTCCAGCAAACACCCAGCTGTCTCTGTATTTTGCAGACTTGATCAAAGTGCTTCCCATTCCAACAAATAATTCCCTCATTTCGTCTGTCATTCTGCCACAGAGTAGAAGAAATGGGTCGTATCGTGTGGTATGAAATCGTTTTAGCAGTTGAATCGTTGAGAGTTGGACTCACTTTACTGTCACGTCATCAAACGAGGCCACCAAAACAATCATTCCAGGTTCTATCTCCTTCAGGTACGCCAGGATGTCTTCTTTGTCTTTTGTTAGAGTAATTCAAAAGAAAAACAGCGCAATTTTAAATTTTCAATACATTTTTTAATTGATTGGATTGAAAAAAAAATGTTTTCTCTTACTTCCAATTTTCATATTTAGATAGCCAAATTTTTTCACAACTCCATTTTCACCTGAGGAGGAAAAAACAATTAACAACTGACCAAAAGAAGCCCCGTAAAAACCTAGCGTTTGATCATCTCACATGCTCTTCATCCATAGATGGAGTTTGCCCAAATTTCATGGAACACTTTATTTAGATGTTATACTATAATATATTTTAGATGTAGATAATTAATGGACTTTTAGGCATTTAGGCTTTTTCAAACTCTGTAACTAACTTAAAAAAATGTTTTACTTTGAAGCTCAAAAATATTTTAATTAACAATTGCCAGTTTAGCACATTGCTAGTTTAAAGGATTTACTGTGTTTCATAGTTCAGTTAACCAACCTTACAGTACAGTACAAAATATAGCAGAAAGTATTTTACTCACCATTTACAACCACAATGTTCAGTCCTGGTCCCACATTATTCATCACATGACTCATAATGCTGTTGGGATAGCAATCAGGTTGAGTTTCACTGCATTCATTATTTTCATCCTTTAGTTAATTCAGGTGCTAACATATTAAACACATACATTTTACCCTCAAAACAGATCTTTGGTCCGACAATGTTAGCTGCTCCGCTTTTGATTTTAAAAGCAAACTGGCCGGGCAGACAGGCTCTGGAGAGGCTGCACTTTGGCTCAGTTGGAGCTGAAAATGCAGATACTTCTGATGTTGAAGGAAGATGGTCATACATAATGTGGTATTCATGTAATGGTGGAAAGATGGGTTCTACTATAATTTACCTGTCTCCAATGTAAGTTTATTTTGATCGAGGTAATAATGGCCTAAAATGAAAAAATAGAGACAGTTTTATTAAGATTTGGTAAATCGACCTGAATTAAAGCAGGTAGCTCAGAATTTTTGTTTGGAATAAGTAGAAATGAGCTCACCGAGAATATTTCTCACTTTATACTGTATATCAAATGAATTGATGGAGATTTCCCATGTTATTAGGAGGACAGCAATTGTAACAACAAGGTGCAGAACAGCTGTCAACCACAAAGAGTAGGTACATCAAGATTTGCAGACATACAAGCAAAACGGGCTGTTTTTTAAAATAAAGTCAAATCTCACCTCGATTTTTCATACCCGCAATAAATCAGAGAGCTGTCTGTTGAAGGGAAGAGCTGAGGGCTTTGAAAGGTACTTCAAGCACTTTCTTTCAACAAGAGATATTGTAGATACAGCGGAGATGTGGTACCATGTCATCTGTGAATATGCTCCCTGATAATTCCTACAACCGTGTCATGTGGGAGAGGCGTTTGGATATACAAAAGAAAACAGTCAGTCCTGTTCCTTCTTGTGCTACATAGAAACCCGGATGTGGCATTATATATCCACACACCCACAGAACTAGACGATCAAGTTTCTTTCTGTAACAATGTCAAACATGTGAGGGTGTCCACCATTAACAGATACTGTTTTTATTGAACAATACTGTTCTGCCAACAGCAATTTGTGCCTAGCTGGTGTGCAAATAAGCATTTGAAACCTGGAGAGAGAATGACACAAAAAAGAGAAAAATAAGAAGGCCATGAGCTTCATATTTCAAATTGGTTCAGCAAGTGGGAAAAACATGTTTAAAGAATCGCTGTGTCATTCATCAGTTTTCTATTTGTATGTAAATTTTTGTAAATCCCATATGATGTGTGGACTTATCTGCATACAACTGCTCAAAGAATGCCAAAGAAAACAAAAGCTACAAAAAAAAAAGTCAAATGATTTTACTCAAAACCTCACAAATAAATTACCACAAAAATGGCACAAACACAAAATCTGATAAGTAAAAATGCATTCGAATCAGATGAGAAGTCACTTTACATAACATTTGAACTCTTTTCGCCTCGTGCTTATACAGGACATAAGGCATTAACATCAATATTTTTGATGGACAGGCTACAATGTTTGCACGAGAATTAGTCACGACTGATGTTTAAATGGAGAAAGACTATATAATCCCTTAAAGCAGAGGTTAAGCCCTCGTGTCAGTAAACATCTACCCTGCTGATCCCTGAACAGCAGCTGAGGCAGAGCTTTCACCTGCCTGGAGGGGTCCAAACAAAAATAGCATTTCACTACAGGCAGTAATGAACTGATATTATGACTGTGATTAAAGTTACTGGGGCCAGATCATAACCATAATTTATACATCAAGAAACAGTTGAGTAGCTGACAAAGGAATTAAAGCTACTGTGTGGCCATATTCTGACAAATGAACCACACATAAAAACACATGTCTACGATTCTGTGAACACTGCTGTAGGGTGTTTTGGTGATGGTGCTGGAGAATGCCGTCTAACAAGAAGATCGGTTTCTTTTCAGGTGTTCAGTCGGTTATGACGTATTGTAGTGGTTTTCTGTCCAAAGCGATTTCAAAGTAAGCCACGAATGAGCTGGAGGTACAGTAACTTTAGCCTGACGCGTACGACAGCAGATGAGTTTCAGTTTAAAGATTAAAAGCCTTTACTGAATGATTTCAAACATTACAAAGTCACGTGGTAGAAAAACACATTACATCACATTATGGCTCCTATACATATTATACTGCATGATTAATTTCCGAACTTAACAACCCATTCAGTGTGCCTTTATGCCCTGAATGGAAGAATATGATTTGTTATGTTTCCACATTTTTTCTATGTTTTCCTTGAATTTGTCACCCATGTGTGTATCACATGAAGTTGAATAAATGCAACTTTATTTAAAAATATGCACCATATGAGCATAAAACTTAAGGAAATATTAAAAGCAGATCTTGGCACAGGGCCCCTCTATGAGTCAGGGGCGAGAATTAAAGGACAAAACTTGAAAGCATGCTTAATATTTAACGTAAGTGTGGGCACAAACATTAGATGTTGCTTAGATACATAAAATGCTGTGACATATTTCCTGTCTGACACCTGAAAACTCTTGTAATGAAATATTAAAATACATTAAAAGACACACTAGAGGTCAATTATGGTGCAGTATTTTGGGTTTTTATTGTGGATGAAGTGAATCTTTCCATCTTTACCCAAACCTTGTCACAGGCTATATGTTTTTAGTGGTCTTCTAGTTTATCTGTCTCTGTGGTCCCTGATACTGACTGTCCTGGTTGTCACACATGAAGGGATTTGCATAATAACAGCAGAGATTTACAGCATCTTAACTCTTAAGGTCTTCAAATTCCTAACATGGTGTAATACTAAAGAGAACCAGCAGAGGGTCTATGTGTACTACTTTTCACTACTGATTGGAGAGAACAATGCACTGCAGTCAAATATCTATGTTTTGTGGGGAACAATATGCCTGTCCACTTTAGCAGGAATAATAAAATACGGCTAGTTTTAAATGGACAACATTAGTAAGTGAGCAGTACAAACAATAATATGTTTCCTTTCTAATAAAGCAGAGATGCTCGTCGGGTAAGAGACTGAAAGAGGGAATTATGCAGGTCAGGAGTCCCCAGGATTTAATAACATAACAACATACATATTTCTCAAATATACATCAGAATATACAACGATACACAGTAGTCTTCATTTACATCATTCAAACCATCATCAGTAACTGTAGAGCAAACACTATCATTAGATGATTGCAAAATGTGCAATAATACTTGATCTTTAAACTCGTAAAACTCACATTTGGGGACTGGTGACAACAGATTGATTCCCTTGCTTGATTTGTTGGTTATACAAACACTAATTAAAAGAGAAAGCATAGTGACATGATTTATAATTAATATGTTTGAGCTGTCACCTGCATCCTGTGACACTGATGTTCACATATTAATGTTCAGTCGCAGCTCCCTAGCAGGTGGAGTTGCTGTTTGTTTGTTTTTCTTCTTTGTGGCAAATATAGCTGTCAAAAGACATAACACAACATCACTCAGCCTAGAAGTCCATTAAAGAGCCGATGGACTCTGAACTCTACAGTGAATTCACTTTAAGTGGGTTAATGTTAGCATGAAAAGGGAAATATATTTCAAAGAGAAGTGGCCAACTGGTTCATAGTCTGGAGTGAGTCTTTTTTAGCAGCAAGTCAATTAGGGTGTTTGAAACATCTGAAATGTTATCTCTCCATGTGATGCTTTTTAGCCACTGCTTACTTCATAAGTGCTGGATCGTGATGGTGCATTCTCGGACATTTTCAGACTGATAGTGAATTAATGTCAAGGTGTACATTCTTTTAATGTAACAGCTGCCAACTGCATTTATTCCATATTCAAATAAAGCTACAGTCATTTTGTTTGATACATTTAGATTTGTCCTTTGATGTACTGTACACCACATTCAAGCAAATTATCTTGCTGCGGTTAAATTAGCTGGAAACTACTATATCTGTTTTCACAGGTTTATTTTATGTGCCAATAATAACAGATTGTTTACATATTCATTTGTTGTTTTTTAAAAGATTCTGGGCATTTTAAAACATGCCAGAATTAATCATACATGATTATTCTCAAATTAATTGACAGAGAATTTCACACGACCAGTGAGAAGATGAAAAATGTGAGCAGTGGAGTGTTGATTCTCAGTTGGATCAGTAGCAGTAGCCTCTGTTTCACATAACTTTATGATAAATACTGTATGTGCATTTTCACTAAAAAGAGAAATATACTTTTCTGTCATATCTAATGTTGAATATTTGTTTAATTGTGCCATCTTTTTTTAGGAGAAACTGATTTAAAAATAGATATAGCTTCAATGGGGTTTTCACCCCAAAAGCATCCAGAGGAGTTTGCAGTATTTTTGCCTGCAGGTACAACCTCCATCTATCGGAAAGGTCAGGGGGAAGCTTGTGTGTAGCCTGAGAGGTGAAACCCAAAGCAAATAAATGACTCACCTCTGCTCTTTAAGCTTATTGATGTGAGTGCAACAAATCAACATTTTCATCACCTCCTCTTTTCTCACATCTGGATTTCAACAGCTGAACAACTCCAAATGAAACTGTAAAAGATTTATATCACAGCTTCATCAGGGATATAAGACCTTGATGTCTCCAACTGGTGAAGTGGTTAACCCTTCAGGGTCATTGATAATGCAGATTAAGCTCAATACATCAATTAAGCATAAAGAAATAACACTGATAAGAATTCAAGCCAGATGTAACTCACTACAGTTGTAACTCATCGATCAATTGATCAGTCAGTCGACAGAAAATGAATTTTATTCAATTAAATATTTGAGGGTTTTGGACTGTTGAACAAAACAATACATTTGATGATATCACAATGGGCTGTAAGAAACTGTGATGGTATTTTCTTTTTTTTTATTACCGTTTTCTGTTGTTGTCTGGACCAAATAACTAATCGTCTAATCAAAGGACTAATCGAAAGAGTATGAAATAATGAAAATAATCATCAGTTGCAGCCCTAAACCACACGTTTCATCCACAATAAACTCTTTTTCGGTCGGCCCAGCAGCACCCAGGTCTGAGATTTATTCCAAAAGCTCCTGTCACAAGGAGAAAAAAAAGGAAGTTACAAATGACATGCGATGTGATGAGGGAGGTTATGGCTGTGTCAACTTGCACTGTGGGACGGATGACAGTGAAAGCTACAATCAGGGAAGCCATGATGCACTGACCTCGTCTGACTCTTCTCCCACTGTGTAGGGCCCCCTGACGCCGTCCTCCTCTGTCACTGCTGAACCCTGATCCTCCATCCGCCTCAGCACTGAGTATCTGTATGTCGCCTCGCTGAAATAAAGCAGTGTGACAGACTCAGGTGATGTGCTTTTACTGCACTAAGAATTTTAAATGATCTCGCTATGGCTCAACAATAAAGTTTGCTTACTTGACTGGGAAGCAGTATTTGCGGATGATCAATGCAGCAGCAACGACCGCTGCCACAGTGACGAAGATCACCGATGCAATAATCCCAGGGTGAAGCCTTAATCCGGCCTAAATGGACAAATGAATCCAATAAGATCTAACAGTGGGGTAGTTAAACAGCCCATAAACCTAACAGCTCAATTCATGATGTGTGGCTCAGATAAAAAGGAAATATGGGCAGGAGATATGACAGCTGAACAGCGGAGTGTTATAGATCACGCTGGTGGACGACCGAAAAAGCTCAACAGCAGGGATGTGAATCACCGGCCAAGCAGGAAAACCGATGCATTTTTGACAATAACTGATCACAAGCCCATATCTTCAAAGTCAGAGCTATGCATAAAATCACAGATAATGTTAGGAGTAGAGTGTGAAAACATTAGTCTTTGTAGTGATGATTAGGATTCACAAGGAGTGCGGCCAAAAAGTAAAAATCCAAGAAGAACCATTTAATACAAGGGAGAGGAGGTGTGCCAGATCTAAAAAAAACAATGAGACTGTGATGAGATATGACTGTAGTGGCACAGGTTTTAGCACCACACGTGTAACATATTGACACGATGAAGAAACATAACACTGTCCAAGTTTCACTTTAAAAGAATTCCACTGTCAAAATCAATCCAAATTTGTCTATTTAAAATGATTAAAAAGTGGAAGCACATATTTTTAACAGGCAGAATCTCCACTACTTATTGTTTGGCCTGTATAATTCCCTTATGATACTTTATCTTTATGTAAGGTGCAAAATTACAATGGGTTCTCCAGTTTAAAGCATTCATTCAATGCCATTCATCAAGTATATGCAGTCATGATGAATGGACCTACAGTATTTTGTGGATTTACATGTTATTGAACTTAGTTACTAGAGTGAAGTGAACTTGGCAACATGAAAAATTCCAGATAGATCTGTAACACTTGTGAGTTCTGCGCAATGAAAAGATGTGTGTTTAGTGCTGAAATTTAACTTTTTTCTTTTTTTCGGAAGTAAATGTGTCGTACTGCGAAGTTCCCCCATTTAAATAGTCCCCCAACATGTTCGAAACACGCGAAAACTGGGTTCTTCCTACTTCCACGTAGGCCTACTGTACATCAACAAGTGCTAACGGTGAACATAATGGACACACTTACATGTACTATAGGCAAAGTCAAGCTACTCTGATGCGATTAGCACAATAACGACGTGTTGTTTGTATTTGTACATGTTCAGGATTATGTCTACAAACCAGTTACAGCAGGAATATAATGGGTCTGCGTGCCTGTTGTCTCCATTTACCTGTTGGTCTGACATCCTCGTGAATTTTAGAACCTGATCAACCTACCTATCATCGTGGATCAATAAAGCGCAGTACATTATAGCTTATGGTCCCAAATTGGTGGGAAATCGAAATCAATTATTTATGTTTTCTGTCTGACTTTAACGCCATGGCTTGTTTACTTCCTGGTTGCTCTCACCTTCTGCGATAGGCAGCACTTCCACGCCCCCTCCCATGAAACATCACGTGACATCTGGTCGTGTCACATGTCCATCTAATGAGACTCATTCAAATCAAGTCATTTTTATTTATTTATTTAAAAATGCACTTTTAAGTGGCAACAATGCCTATGATAAAATACCTTAAGTTTGAATACTTTCAGAAAATGTCAGTGGATGATCCCCTTGGCCTTGACATCATAAACTAAAACATTAAAATCGTGTATAAAATACAAGACTGGGAAACATACGACAGGGGCTGAAGTACAGTATGTGTCTTGCTCAAGGAACAGTTTCTAGAACCAGTTTTCGGTGGCATGCGTATATATTCAATAATATAATTTGTTCAGTTCTATGTCCAAGATCATGGGACACAATGTTTGTTGCTTAACCTATTGTTTGTTCAATACTGCATATAAACTGTGTGAAGTTTTTTTCCTCAACATATTATGAACAAGTTTCTTCAGACAGTTCAGAAAATGTAATTGTGTACACTGTCCATGTGTCAGTATTTGACAAACAGATTGCCCTCTGACCTGTGCCCAGAGGCCAACTGGATGCTCAGTCACTGATCCAGTCGGGGGTGTTGTTTGATTAAATCTACAGAGGATCACGTTGATAAATGAATGTTTATTTTTCTCTTTCTCTTTTCTCTTTTTTCCCTTCATTTTGTTCCTGTCATTGTGAAGCAACAATTCATCTCACGCTAAAAATGATGCATCAATATCGTATCAGCAGCTCATCAGGTGTGATCAGTGTTTTGGCGAGACTGATGAAAAGACCTGCCAGCCTCATGAGCTCCCCCGTCTGTTCCTAAAAATCCTAGTTACAGGTTAATCTGAGAATACATCTAAGAACACAGTTATTATATTACAATTATTATAGTTATTATATATTATTAATCCACACAGGAAGTCAGCAGCCATTTCAATTCCAATTCCAATAAACAATATATACACATCAACAAAACACATTTTTGTTACACAAATTATCATAAATAAAGAACAAAATGTTCTACACTGTAATACTAATCCAGGCAACATTTCAGAAATCTCCAGGATGATCTTTGTGGTGGAAATCAGGTATATTTAAGAAACAAAATCATGATCCAAAAGTACAGTTGTCTTTTGTATATTTAATCAAGCTAAATAATAAAAGGTAAACAAATAAAGAGTAAACAAAAGACACAGAGCGAGCGCACACGGAGTCAATCTATTTCAGCTGAAAGGCCTAGAGCTCACACAGAGAGGTGTTAATGAGTTTGACCTCAAGGTGCAGATACAGTCCCACGAGCTAACGAGAGTCATATCCGAGTATCAGTACACAGGGCAGACTGTTCACCCCTCATAGCAAACGAGTTGTCCTTCAGAAACCAAACCACAACAGGGTACCAATGTACGTTACATCAGAAGACACCCGGGAGAGAAAATATCAACGTAAACAGAGTGCTGGTTAAAGAAAACAGGTTATTACTTGAATACATATCTGGTAATAGGGAATGCTGCCTTTACAACCTTTTAAAAGGCTTACATTTTAATTTGCTAGCCAAGATCAATACGACAGGCCTAAAAACAAAATCCTGAAGTAATTCATCTTATTCATTAATTTTGATTCCCTTGAGCTTTGAGTCAAGCTAGTTCATAGTACTTTCCCGACTTTGGATCGAAATAGCAGTTCAGGCAAGGATCGTAGAGCAGGTTCAAATACTCGTCCTCGTTCTCGTCTTCATTCGCCGTCTCGTCCCCTCCTGTAATAATGCAAGAAAATCATTCTGCAAAACACATGCATAGATAGCAGTGCAACAGTAATTCAAACCAATAATATATATATATAAGTAACATGTATATTGTATTTTCTATGTACAGCAGCATAGCCGTGCCAGATATAAATATGAATAAGGGCATCTTCTATCAGTTGCTACTGGAATTAAATTAGAAGCGTGGATGGTGAGGTGACCTTTAGACTCAGGTGGATTTAAAAGTTTTCTGCCACTGCCATTTTTTTCCTTCATCAATCAAGACCTAAGACACCCCGACCCTGTACCACATTTTGAAGCTGTAAAGAGATTCCCTGTAATCCCCGCTACTTTAAAGCATGAGAATTTAGCTGTTAAATTGACAGGCAGTTAAATGCTAAAAAGGTTATGGGATGCTTCAGGAGGAACATTTTATCTTATCAGAACTTCGGCGACGATAATGAAAACTAATTATGAGACACATTGTGTAAGAGTTTTAAAAATGATGTTGTAAACTGAAAAGGTTTCATCAATTAACCTTGTGGATGTGTCTAGGGGGTACAGACCTGTAATGAGCCTGTCTCTTTTGACCTATGGAGTTATGTGGAGGACAGAGATCTCCACTCTCATGGGTTCTTACTCTTAATTAGATACAGTTTCACGTGCTTTCTCACTACGCAGAGTGCGGTCTTTGGTGAAAGCTCAACATTATTGTATGCTCTGACATCACTGGATGTTCCAGACATTTGAGCAATTAGTGCGGTTAATGTTAACGCATTGTATTGTTTGCTGCCTGTCTGACTTTAGAGGACATAAAAGGGTGTCTGGGAGCAAAAGGACTAAAATTAAGGTTACCTCCGATTAGATTTTCCCGATTGTTCCATGAGTTGCCTGACCTTCTCCTCTGGCTGGGAGGCATAATAGGAGGGCTGAGCACATCCATCCATTCCCTAGGGAGAAGACCATAAAGGCACACAGTCACGACAACACATGCCATTACACTCGCCATCCTACTACTGTACTCTGCACATCAAATTGCCTCTATATGGCATTTTAACAATGAAGTCACATCATCATGTGCTCCCAGAAGCCCATCTAAGCTTCCATCGTCCTTGAGCTACTTCTCCTGCACACTTAGCCTCTCCGCCTCACAGTCTTACCTGAAGGATCATTTATTAGATTCTGACTCAAGCTGTGACTTCCAAGTGTCCACATTCTGGCCCAGACTAGGGGCCTTAACCTTGTCTGTGTCTGTGAACGCAGGGCTTCTTTCCTCTTTAAATGAGTTTATTTTCCCGGTCTGAGAAGTACACAGGCTACAACTATATATCAATCATTTTCCAGCAAAGTCAAAAACTGCTCTTTTAGTACGGAGCAACAGATTAGATGAAGAGAAAAAATGCCACAAGATGAATTATTACTTGGAAGCACCGCAAGATTAATTTGTTAAACAGAATTGTTAATAATTTCAGGCTATACATCAGTCGCAATTACCCATTTACATCTTTTGCCTCAGGACATAACATCATAGCATATTTAATGAGGAACTAATATCGTCTCCTGTGCAATATTCAACTAACAGCAGGCAACTCGAATGTTCATCTCAGTGTGGTCTTTCTCGCCATCAGGAACCGCAATGACTGATAACGTCTGGCTCTCTGAAAAGTACATTCACTAACCGCAGTATGAGACGTTTACTAAGCAAATCTTGACACGTTCAGCAGGCTACGTTCAAAACATTTACAATTCTAGTATTTTCTCTTTACTTTACTACTAGACTTAACAGGATGTTGGTTTTAATGGGTGCCAATGAATGTTCCTTGTCATTATTACAGCAAATACTACAACAATGTAGGTACATCTACTTTTTGTGATATGGTATCTGGAACTAACTGCACCGCTGAAGTAAAAATACCAAAGATGCCAACGCTACCTCAAATAAACAATGTTGTAACAAAAATAGTAATGTAAAATGCACAGCTTCCAATTGAATCACAGCTGAAAGAGGCCTCTGTATACAAGTTTAAGCACTGTGGTTACCATAGATTAAATTCATCCCTGTGAAAATAAAACAGCAATGCAAAATTTAACACTTAGAAATGGGCTGATTCATTTTTATCAGATCCCTCCATGAAGTTAAATGTCTTCATTTCTAACCATATGCATTTAAAGCAATCAAGCATATTATGTCTATTGAGGCACTGATTTTTAATTTTAGCACAGGCATTTACAACTTTCCAACACCCCTTTAGACTGTGTGATAGGCAGGAACATGGTACAAATGTTAATAGAAGCAATTTTCAAGTACAAAGGCCTCTGCTACAGAGCCGCAAATTGGACTTCAAATTGTTCAAAGAAACTTGGCTAGAGTGATTGAATTCCTTCCTAAAGAACCTGTGATAAAGAGAATAAATTAGTTTGATTTCATTTCAGAAAATCTACTGTTTTTACACAGCGGTGAAGTATATTGAAATTAAGCTTTCCAAATATCTTCCAATGAAACAGTTTCAAGGCAACTCTGTTTGTCTGATATCCTGGCAATTGTATAGAATTGTACAACTGTCTTCATTGTAAAACAAATTAATTGCTACAGAAGGTCTCTCTGATAGCCTTATTCGTGGTTTCACATTTGGCATGCCAGCCAAAAGCAGACGCACGTATCACACGCAAAGGAAACATGATACAAAAGCCAGAACAGCCCTGGCAACATTAAGCATAGCAACAGGAGCATTTTAACTGTCAAGAAAACTGTAGCTCTCAACAGCGAGGAAGCCTTGCAGTGATGCCAGGATGCTCCAAAAACAACATGATAGAATTCAATGTAAGGGTGTCTCAGAGTGCAATGCCTAAAAGAAAAGGAGTGAAAACAACGACAAATCCTGTGCAGCTGCTCTTCAATATGTAAATCAAGGCTTGCTTCGAAGTCTAATTTCAGTAAGTACAGCTGCGGATGCTGGAGTGCTGTGTGAGACAAGTCGGGGAGATGTTTGAGGTGGCTGTCAATAGTAATATTCATCACAGTGGACATTCAACCAAACAGCATAACCTCACTCAATATTTAAACAGCCCCAAAACATGTTAGCACTGAAATATGACCACAGAAAAAGAAACAAAAATTATTCCTGCTGTTGATTGTTGATAATACATTAACATATTTAAACCAGTTTTAAACAAAAACCCCGTGGCAAAATATTTCAACACATGGGAGCCTACATGTGTTCGTACCTTGCTTTTCATCAATAAATCAAAAGAGTTTGAGTGGAGGCGGTTGCATAATTTGAGTAGCGGAACTGTGATGCAATCCCTTTGTCTTGTTTTGTAACATGCCGAACGGTTGTGTACACCCACAAAGACATGGAGATGCGCGGAGACAGGGCTCAGCGGGCACTGGGGAGATGAAGGGTCTCCAGAACCCTCCGGAGGGGAACCAAGGGCTTGATCCATATACTGCCATTGTTGGGTCTTGACATGTACATGTAGTGCTTGTAAGCTAGCTTTAGATACTTCCCAGAATTCAGACTGCACTGTGTACTGTATGATGCTCCCAAGGTAATGTGTGATATTGTATAATTAATGATAGAATTGAAAAGTTTCTTCTTCCTCGTCCTCTGATTTCACATATTAAACCTGCCTCCAAGAGCTATTTGAGTGGAGTCTGAACTCTGAGCTATTTTCCCTCTCAGGAACATTACAAAAAATTTGTACAGACTTTTATTACATCTTGCCTTGAAAACTACGAAAACTATTTAACTTCCTTTAAAGAATAAAAAAACCCACTCTCTGATTCTCTTTCATTGCAACATAACAAAAATCGGTAATGTTCAACACACAAGGATACTTTCAGACGAAGTGTTGTAACTGACCTTTTTAATGTACCCACTTTCTTTCATTTCACGTTCACTGTGGCTTTTATGGTTTCCTGGGTTTTCTGGGCTACATAATAGTGCATGTGTTCTAAGAAGAAGCATTGTACTCCTTCAGTTAAAAGTGGATTCACTTTTCAAAATTTTTAAAATAGAAGCTGTAAGTTCTTCTGCCTCCTCCAGTAATATAAACCATTTTCATCAATATGTTTTCTTTTTGAGGTTAGAACTTTAATTTCACTCTGGTTTTAACCTTTAGGCAGGTGAAACTCGGTGGAACATGTCTTGTGGCTACTTTGCATTATGAACTACTTCGGATTTATCCTTGAATGGCTGCTGAAAGTCAATGCTACACGGTGCTTTTGATTCTTAAGGTATTGAACCAAAAACTTTATGTCTAACATGAACAAAACTACAATACCTGGCACACTCTCAATTTATTTATACCAATCTGTGAGCGATATAAGCTCCATCTATCTGCCGGTTGACATTTATCCTTAATTTAGTTGTCACTGCTTACCATCTAGATAGAGAGACAGATAGATAGAGATACTTAATAACGAAGGAGAAATTGTAGTGTTTCAGTTTTTAAAAAAATTATAAAAAGAATCAGCATAACAAGAAAATACAATTAACAAATATATATATATATATATATATATATATTTATATATATTTCATGGTGGGTGTCCTACAAATACAAGCTGCATAAGGCATTTTTTGTCAGGTAATGTATGAAATACATCAGGGTGGTTTGCGATTTTCTCAACTAATATAATTTCTACTCGCCAAGACCTGGTTAATAACAACCCAGTACTCCAAACAGTTAGGTTTTTGGAGTGGAGACAGCATGTCAGTTCTTTTTAAAGAAAACAACTTTTTTAATAGTCTGACCTTCTCGCACAGTAAAAAAAAGTGCAAATGAAACACACATACAAATGTGTGGGATCACTATACTAGAGTTTTGTTTCTATAGTCTACCTTGTCTTGTAGTGTATATTGTATATGTAGTGTAATATGCATTTACACTTTTGGAGCTTAGCAAAGTATTCTTGCTACAAATCTGTGTGAAGCGTGATTGCTTACCTGGGGTTCGACTGCAGGAGGGGGTTCATTTCCTTCTGATAGTGGTGACCCTGATTAGCTGGCTGGATCAGCAATGTAAAAAAGAAAAGAAAAGGTTGTGTTAAAAATGTCACCAAATACTCGTAAATCAAGTACTTTGATGTAATGTTGTAATTATTACTGATGTTCAGTCATCTCCATTAAGTTTAAAAGACCACTAAGTGATCGGTAAGGGCATAAAAAGAATATTAAGTACTCACAAGATTAAAAGTGTTTTTTAGGTTCATAATGACCTATTTCATTTCATATCAGTAGTACCATCATGCCCACCGCCATCCAACTACTATTAAAGCGTGATTGCTTGACAAATTATGGTTATCTCTCAACAGAAAATGTGCATTTCTTGACAGATAAATGGTCACAGGCCATTTTGTCACTGTTGCACACGTGGACATTTTGTTATGCCAAGGGCAATAGTTGCAGTGTACCTGGATTTGCCATTGAACAAATGAAAATGAACATTCTGTTTTTCTTTCTTTCTGTGCTTATCTGTGAAAACATCTACTGCAGCTTAGCCAGACAAGTCAACATGATGACAGGACAAAAAATCCTCTTCAGTGTTGTGTGCCGTGCTAAATGGCTAACAAGTCAAGTATGAAAGGTTGCAGCCTTTCTGGCAGAGAAGAGAAAAACACACAAAGAAAAAGGGAGAGAGCAGCAAGATGCAGAACACATGGGTGATAAATGAAGAGTGACCAAACCAAGATCAATGGAGCTGTAAAATGGTACAGTCCGTTCAGAAATGTAGATGTACTCTAAACGTTGCAAGGTAACAAAAGACTGGAGCTGGCTTGTATTTTTGAAACACTTACAGCTACATTCTCTGTGAGCTGTGAGTATAAGAGACTTTTAACTGAGGTAGAAGCTAAGAATGGTTTCACTTCTCGATATATATTGTAATATTTAGCTGTAAGAAACACAAGTGCATTACCCTCTCCATCTCCATTACTCTCCAGACTATATTATAGCCTCAAGAGACTATTTAAGTCTAGAGCCTGCTTAAAGGCTATTACATTACATGACGTTGACGAAGAAGCAGTCATGTTTAAGCTGTAGTCCTTGCACTGCTAAAGTAAATTTTAGCTATCTGTGTGCTTCAGTGCCTTCTGTATTTAATCCTCTTCTAAAAATAAGACAGGACCTAAAATTGTACCCTGTAGAATTCTGCAGGTAATATGTACTGATGATGATGAGTTACCTGTGGGGTGATGGAGAATATTCTGTTGGGGAGGTAAGAGCTGAACCATTTCTGTACTCTATCTTTAATATTGAGTCCAGTGCCTCAAATGTCATTTAAACTTACATGAAGTACAGAATCAAAGGGAACGCTTAGGTCTAAAATAATTAAAAGTCTGGTCAGGAGTGTGAACACATCGCCACTGGCTGCCTGTAGCTGCAGAGTTAGTGCGATTACTTCCCTGAAACACTACCTGCTGTACAGCTTCCCAGAAATACCCCGGATAGGAGTTGGCTACGAGGTATGGCCCTCAATCCAGCCCAACTTCTAGCTGGTTCTTACAGCTGGCACCTCTGTTGTTTGACCAGTCTCTTTGACTGATGCGCAAACATTTAGCTATTCTGGTGCTCAAGCTCCACTATGCCTCTCCTATTATCCACCCCTGTGCTGCTATCCTTCACGCTGGGTCAAATTAAACTACAATCATGAGAAAACTTAAAAGAGCTTGTCTACTTGTCTCTGATCGACATTACTGCTATCATTTCTGGCCCTTTGCCTGTCCTCTGTTATGAAGACATAACACTCAGCAGAAACCCTTGGTTCAAAACATTTGGCATTTCAGCTTTTCATGTATTGATATGGTTAAAAAGTTGTTTCACTGTACACTTACTTAACTCTTAATGTATATGCTAGGAGGAATACTCCATATTGAATTTACCACCATCAATCTAACTTGGAAAAAACTCATCGAGGCTGAGTACCAGATTCAAATCTTTTTTATAAACGTACCCTAATTGCTGCCAATCATGCTCCATACAAAACATTTAGAATAAAGACATAGATTAAATCTCTGGTTTTCAACCCTTAACATGCTAATACTGCTTATGATCTACTGCTAGAGCTTCTGGCACAAACATGGATTGGTAGAATTTAACACAGCAGAAGCACCATCGTTATATGGAAAGCTAAATCTGATAATTACCCACTCCAATTTTCAAGGTGCAATCATAGATTCTGTTATTTAGTTTAGTAAAAATGTATACATTATGAGATTAGATTGAGTCTTTTACACTGTTTTCATCAGTAATTACATGTGAAAATCACCCTCTTATTAATACTTTCAGCTTTTCAAGCCAAGAGGGGGTGAGTATCCTGTACTGAAAAGATTTTGGTTGGAGTCCTACTGTTTGAGTGTTTTCTTTTTTACCCATCTGCCGTCTGTAGCTGTAATCAGACATCATGGTCCAACAGAAAAAAAGTCAGAGCTGACATGACAGTTCTTACTACACTCGTGTGCTCAGAGAGAATATGTATCATATCCAGAACCACATACTGAGGTGTCTGAACTCTAAATTCACACAATCTACAAGGTGATTCTTTTGTGTTCAACCTAGTAACCGAAGCATCAAACAATCACTTGGGGGTGAAGTTACGTCTGGGCTGGTGCAACAGTTTCAACAACTGAGACAGAAGCAGCAGCATAGATGGCAACAGCAGGGCCACTCGAATCACAACATACAGGGACAAGAAATGGCTTTTCAGTTCCCAGACAGACTAATCTCTTCCTACGTCCCCAAACCATCAGTTGTTTTTATCTTTCATAGACACTTATTAGGTCATTTTTGAAGTTTTATTTGTTACAATGTTCCCAAAACTATATTTGTTCTTTAAAAAATCACTTGTGTCTTTTTATCTCCCTTCTCCTCTCTTTAATCGCCAGCATTTTCTCAATATGCTGATGGTGGTGCTGTTGCCATGTCTATTTAGAATTGTAAAGCACTGCAGCTGATTCTGAAAACATCATTTCAGGGTTTGATAGAGTCAAATGTAAATCTTTTTCTGTCCCTGTGGAAAACTTTACCTCCTAAAGATACATGTTTCTTACTGGTGACCACATCACTGTGTCCTCAAAAGGAACCATGAGATGATAACCCCTGTGGTAATACCACTATTCATTGTGTTCTGCTTAAATCTCACTATATTAATGAATACCTGCATGTACAGAATTGGTAACAGGCGTATAACTCGAGCATCCATAATCAGTGTTCACTGGGGATCCTACATTGGACCCAGTAGGGCCAGACAGGTCAGTGTTCTCTCTTTATAAGTGCAATGTGCTTATGCTAATGGACCATAGATCTAAATGACCTTCAATAGCCAAGAGCAAACTATACTATCTTTGAATTCTAAAAAGACTTCTGGGGATAATTTCAAATGACCTACATAATATTTAGTCACTGGGGGAACCGTGCATATTATGCCAGTGTACTTTTAAAAGCTGTAAGAGGCCAATTAATGTGTTTCTATCTCCATAATCTTTTGTAATGCAGAAAACACGTTGGAGAAAGAGGTGCATTAGCACCTCATGGTAGCATAAGTTGGGGGCTTGAAATGGAAATTAGCAAGGGTGAGGATCAACCAGGGTCAAAAACATTATTCCAGATGGGAGATAGAAAGAGCACCAACGTACTGATGGTTGTAAATAGCAGATGAGCTGCACGAGTGTTGCTTGTTAGTGAAGAACTGACAATAGATGATCAAGAATAGCAGAGTATGATAGTACTGACCATGGAGATGTGGGTCCAGGTAGAGGTGTCGTCACTGTTCATGCTGATACTGACATTACACTGGTGGATCTGAGATGCGCTAAGACCTGAGGCTCTACATTCATCTTCCTCCTGCTCCCTTTTTAGACTTGCCAGCATTCGAAGCTCCTCATCGTCATCACCATGCATTGATAGACTGCTAAGCAGGCGTAAGTTGTTATCGCTGGAATCAACTTGCTTTAGTGTGTTGTTTTCTTCTTCCTTTAAAACGATCACCCATAAAACAGAAATTACTTACTTGGAAGAAATCCAAAATGACAATTCCTTGCACTTAATCACAGTCAGAAATACACAGTCAATCCACAAAGTTGCACAAAGACACAATGTTTCATGCAACCAACATAGCAGTGTGAATCTTAAAACAGCAGACAGTAGTCCCAGACAGAGCCCAAGGCAGTGCTGGACATAATTCATTGTTTTGACCCTCTGAGGAAATGTCTTTTGACAGTGGATCTATTGATTTAAGACAGTACTATGCTAACTTGATTTGTGACAAAATGCTAGGAAGCCTGGTGTTGCCCTGATGTTGAATCAATGGTAGTCAATAAACCAGGGCTGCATGGAGGGAAACAAACTCCTTGTCATATTTCTCTGACAACCTTTCAGTCAAAGGCATCACTGCATGCCGCCTGCTAAATCGACAGTCAGGAGCTGCACTGATGAAGGATGCTGGGATATGTCTCAGTGAATTGTGTAAATACAGAAAGCAGCAGCCAAGTGACAGATCTCCCCTCAGGCCTTGTGATCGCTCCAGTTGACTATCCTCTGATCCTGGATCTTTTCAACTGCAGCAGCGGCCAACCTCAATTTGTAACAGACCATAGTCTGATCCCTCTGAGCACGACATTACAAACCTTTTTATAAGTCCTCCTTAGCTGTCCAAATCAGCAGTGACCCCACATTACTATGGGCAAAGAGAGACAGCTAGACAGAATACCATCAGAGATTTTAATAAGCTGCACATTTGCCACAAAGTCTCCAAACTCCACTTTGCACATCCCAACTAAAGATTAAAATCATTTTCACTGTAAATTATAAGAACTGAGCAAAGCCGATCGACTGGAGGGAAGAAAAACATAAAAACACTCACTCTCTTTTTTGTTCTGTTGTGATCTACACCAACTCCTGACAAAAATATCTGGATCTTTGGTCGAGCCTGCTAGATGCTCAACGCTTTTCATCAGCCACTCGATAACATTGTCTGTCTGATGTTTGGTGCTTGGCACATAGTGTACAGTGAATATATCAAAGCTTTTTTGGAGGAAACAGTTGCCTACAGGAATTCCTGAGAAAGGCTAATACTTCTAACAAAAATATGTGCTTAAATAAACTTAAATCTCTGTGGAGTTAATTTTCCTTGACTTAAAGACTACAAGCAACCCCTTTCATTTTGCAGTCATTTGATTAAAATATCAAAATTTTCTAGAAGTTTGTAGTTTAAAGATTGTATCTTTTCACCAAAACATAAAAGGTACAGCAAACAGTAATACAAAGGCCTTGTGACCTTGTGATGCCTCGTCTAAAACATATTTCAACTCTAAGATGTGTGCTTGCTCTTTTCTTCAAATCGTATACCTAAAAAAGAATTAATGGATAAACTCAGTTTGCCATTGGTAATATAGGAGGTGTTTGTTGGGATGTCAAGCTTGTTTTTTCACACATCTGTGTGATAAATAATGAGCCTGTTTGCTTTGTGAGTGTTGACACAGTGAGAGGTTATCCAAATTGGCAATGTCTTTGGTGGCAATATAATGTAACATCAAACATGGGCCTCTCACAGCGGAGGTAATTAGGGGTGATGGCCAATCGACAGGTGTTCAGTTAATTATGAGGCTGAACTTCAAATTTAATAGTATTCAATAGTAATTCATATGCTTGTCTCTATTTCACAAAATACATTATATAGAGCCACAGCTCTCTGGATGAGGCTTGGTGTTTGTTAAAAAATTGAGATATAAGCAGTACCTTGTGCTGTGTGAAGTCATCCAATTTGACTTCTTGCAGGAGTCTCCTAGAAAGTGATACACTGCTGTTCCCATTCACAACCTGGTTCACTAAATCTGATCCATGTGGGCCACACTTGTGTTCCTGTCTACTGGGTGTCGCACTGGGTGAGAGGCAGCGTGTAGGCACAATCCCAGCAAGTTCAGCTCTCTCACTAGGTAGAGACTGCACATTGGTGGTAGCTTGACTGAGCTCTTTTAGTGTTGTTTGGTCCATGTTGTGAGATTCAGGATGGACTTCAAGGTGAACATCCAAAGCGGAATTGAGAGATCTGGGAGTGACAGGATTGGACTCAACACTAGTTCTTTGTTGTTGGAGCACGGTGAAGCTCTTATCCTGAAAGAAATACAAGGACTTAGTGAAGAAATACTGATTTAAAATTGATTGTAAAACACACTGTAAAAAGGACGATTAGTCATGACCTAAGAGTATAAGGTAGACTGTTTCTAATATTTCCAGTGTTAGCTCAACAACTTTAATGTTGTGTTATGCAATTTCAACTGATGTGTGCTCAATGAAACACGATAATGAGATAGCAAACTGTCATTGGGATTGACCAGGTGTTGGTGGCTTAGTTTTAAATTAACCTCACATTTAGAAAGGCTAATAGCATTTTTTTTTATTCTGCTAATCTTTCCCACCTTCAGATTCAAAGTTAACACTCAGTGATGTAGTTCAAAATGTGTCACCTACTAATCAGGTTACATAAAGCACCGCACATAAAGACACAGTACATGAGATATTTTCAACATTAAAGGAATACTCCACTGAAAACCAACGATTTGAATATCAAACACTCATTCTTGTAGGCTTGAAAGATACGTGGTTCTGAAAAGTTTGTAACTTGGAATGCAGCTGGATTCACAATAGTAAAAATGGATTCCAATTGTGACCCAGTTTCACAAAGAAAAAAATGCCCATGGAAACTTTTCCTGCAGCAAAAATCACTTCTGTTACCAACAACACTGGCAAACCAAATGCCCATCCTTAGAACCGTTGTGAAGTAGGTACTATCACAATTGCACAATACTTACAGCCAAATTGCCAGCAAACCTACATCCTTAGGTTCATGATGTAAACATTGTTTCTTATTATTAAACTGCTCGAGTCTTCTTCTGCTGTCTGTTTTTGAGGAGTTTTCTTTCATTTCGTTTTGTTTTGGGGTGGAAGGTTATCATAAGGTTTTTCCAGGTTTTTAGCTTGCTTGCCCTATATGTTATTTGTTTCCTCTTTTCTTTCTATGCTTTATAATTTTCGTTAGCGGAACTGAATAAACAATAACCCACATGGATTATTTAAAGGTCTTACATAGGCGTGGCTATGATCATGCGGGTTTGCAGTGAATGTGTGTGTGTGGGTGTGTGTTCCAGCCTGTGTGTTGAGGGCAAAGTAGCTTAATTTCCCTCAAAGAATAACATTTTTTTTCCCGTCTATTGTATCTCATAAATTTCAAATAGTTCATACACTGAAAGTACATTGCTTTGTTTTGCTTTTAATATTTCTCTATGTTTAAGAACAAACGTTAGCTCAAAGAATTGCATGAACCTGATGCAACACCTTGAAAGATTATATTGCTCCAAGTTGAGAAATGAGCAGCCTGTCATAAATGAATGAAAATCAAAATCAGGCCAAGTTGTGTCAGAGGGCTACTAACCACAATTGTATCACTACATCCAGAATGGTAGAATATGGTGGCTTAGCAAGCTAAAGCTTATAACGTTGCAAAACAGGTGATATAATAAAAAAAACGGCCTCACAACCCGTGTTGCATGTTGTATACTGTACCTATGTATCTATTTAATCGAAGCTGGCATCCATAGCATTAGATATATGTTACATGGCTCAATGATTACCCCTGCCAGTGACAGTGTGGGGTCTGCAAGAATGGTTGAAACCCCATTTGTCAGTCTGAGTGTAAGGAACATCCACTAGTGGGGCTTTTGAACTCTTAGGCCTCCTATGCCAGGACCCTGGACATCTGTTAGATGACCTGGGTAACCTCTCATCCTAACACAGCATCGAAAGCTAATGACTCACATTGTGGGTGGCTTTGCTATTAAAGTTATAAAAGGTTTAAGCAATAAGAACACCAAATTATACAGCTTTCCCAAGCATATGGTCTGTGACATAACCGAAACTTGCATATTCTAACGCAGCAACTAACGCATATTCAACTGTACACCCAACTGTGAAAAACATCATAGGGCCTAAAAATATTGTGAAACAGCCATTAGAAGTACTGACTTTACTGATCTATTGAACACACTCAGCGACGTGAATACTAAGGTGTTTATCAGTGGCCGTTACCACCAGTCAGTCGATTCAGCATTGTTGTGCAATTGTTGACATTGCACACCTGGCTTTCAACTGCATGTACCCTTCATTCAGGGCAATTTGTTGACAATTTTAACTTCTTCTGGGACCACAGACCTCTTTTTAGAGCAGATGGAATTTGGCTCAACAAGTCAGGCATAAAACAGCTCATCTCCAATCTATTTTAGTTCCTGCGTCACCCATCTGCTCCGTCTGCCAAGGACAAGAGCCATTAGGAATCAAAACAATGACTACATAACACAACACACCAGAAACCTTCAAGGAGTGCCACTTCAGCCCCTGCCCTAAAACAGTTATGAAACGCAAGGATGCCACCTGTGAGGGTTCCCTTTCTTCAACCTCCATTCAGTTCTCTCTCCTCCCCAGTCACCCTTCCCCCCTCCTCTCACTTCCTGGAGTTTACAGACCTGAAAGAGTTGGTCACTGCTTGGACCAAACCTACCCCTTCATCACTTCCATCACCCCTATATTTCCATTTTCTCCACCTAACCCCCACCCCCCTCTGCGTCCACCTTGACCATTGTCTTTATGTCCTCTTACACGTGTCTCAGCTAGGCATTTTAAATCCAGTATTGTTTCATGTGTTTCAGTGTTTACTTGCTAGTCGTCTTTTTCTACATTTTCTTTGCTGGCACATTGCTGCATATCTTGGCTCTTACCTCCACCTGTTGAACAATGAAATACTGTTGAATCATTGGCAGGACTGTGTGGACACGAACCAATAACAGAACAGCTCCACAGCACTACTACAGGTCAAAATCTCCACAGGGAACCTTTAAATGAACTTTCTGAGCTGATGTTTGTCATCTTTACCCAATGGGAAGATAACTATAATAACTATCCCACAGTATGTATCCAGTATATCTGGGGCAATTTGCAGTTTGCAGCTTTGTGCTCCACCACGCATAACCCTGCTCCATCAGCGATCATAAAAATCTATCACTGAAAAACATTTCCGCATACTCTAGCCTGTTGGAGTGTACTTTATACCTGAAAAAGTAATGGTTATCCAATAAATAATCTTTGTGGACATCTGAAGGAATAGCCATTGTGTCCTCTGTGTTTGAAAACTGTGTTTTCTTTGGATATTACAAAGTTTGGCTCTCTCAATTTCAAAATGATCTCACAATAAAGTTGTAGGTGGAAAGCCAGAAAACATAAAAATGCCCCTCTTTTTGCTTTGGTAGTTTCCAAATACAGTGCATTGCTATGGATCAAACTGCTTCCCCTGCTCTCACAGAATGAAATTACATGCTTCTTTCTTCACCCTCTAACCCTAGTTCATACCAAGTGATGGCAGCTGATTTTAATGTGTTAATTTTAAGGAGCGATCCTTTAAACACCCCCCTCAGAAACGCTTTCACTGTCATTTCATTGTGAAATGTTGTAATTAAATCATTGTGTGCATACATTTTCTCTCAACCTCAGCTGTTTAACACAATTGCTACCAGTATCTCTGAACACCAATAAAGATGAATTGGTGGTTTTTGTGAAAATGGAGACAGAAAAAATATAACAATAGGCATAGCAATATTAATGCAATGCAGTGCAAATGTCCAGTCTAAACAAGTAAAAGACATGCCAATGGTTGCCTCACATTGTCCTGGTTCAGACAGTAGGGTAGAACAGGTCTTTTGAAAAAAAAAAGAAAGAGAAAGAAGACATGCTGCACATTATATTCTACTAGTCAAAGCCCGGGCAATACTTTCCTATGGTGGGTGGGTGTTTTTAACTTTTGAAAATGTTTTGATAGGCTCATTATTAGGGCAGTGTTTGAAGGCAACATTTACATTGAACATGTACCTTTTAAGAAGGCAATAATGTCTCTCACAAGCTGTGTGTGTGTGTGTGTGTGTGTGTGTGTGTGTGTGTGTGTGTGTATGTGCACATGTATTACTCATGTTGTGGGGACATAAATCTGTTTACACATTGTGGAGACTCGTCTTCCTTTTGGGGACAAAAGGCAAGTCCTCATAATGTAAATCATTGTATTTCGGGGGGAAGACTTGGTTTAAGGTTAAAGTTGGGGTAAGTCTCCAGTGACTAAATGTTAGACAGTGTAATGTCCCTTGAAGTTATGGAAACACAACTGTGTGTGTGCTGTGCGATTTCTCCCCACCGTGTCAACATCAGCTACTTGTATTATTCTGTCTTTCTTTTTATTTGGTTTTGTTTTGTTTTGGAAAGTAGTACCAGGAGGCACTGCTGATAATAAGCTAATAATAATCTTTATTTGACATGTAGACAATGTAAAATGGCAGCCAATGAAATTGAAAAGGTTGTGCACAGAGGTGAATGTAAAACCTTTTTCCAAACCAAAAAGTAATGCAAAATCTTAAAAATGTCAACTCTGGATAGAGCGTTGTAGAAGACAAAGACCATACCTGTAGTTTACAAAGGTCACCATAAAAATAATCCTTTTCTTTCAAACAGAACTTGTTTTATTCTGTTTATCTTACCTGGATGATCCCGATTTGAGATCTATATATGCACACGTCAATGGAAAATAGTGAGTCTTGCCAAAATCTGCCATTTATTGTTAATGCAGATTTGTTTCCTGCTTGAATCCACTATAGATGATCTGGATATATAAAGTACTGAGACACATAGATATAAAACAGTAGTTATGGGGTGGAACCATATGGCAGCCATCTTACCTGGGTCACAGTGACACAGTCGTAGATGGTCTATGTTTGGTACTTTAACCACATCATACCGAAATTAAGTCTCACAATGTTATCAATGAGTTAAAAATAACATAAAATTTGACACATGCATGCAAGGTAATTTGCCAGTACCTGTTTTGCTTTAGGTTTTGTGCTTAGGGTGGATTTTGTCTTTGACGTGGTGCACAGAATACATTACTTTAATGTCAAAAAATGGCATTAACGATAAAATAATAAACTGCACAACAAAATGAGGTTCTTAAATCTGAATTATCAGACTTATTATAAAGTTTTAAATAAGTAAAAGCAATTAGCATTTCTTTGAAGATAATCATCCTTATACTCAACAGTTATAGTTCAACAGTTTAAATTCCCTGCTCAGCATAAAGAAAACTACTATTCTTTATTTTAAGTCTCAGAACCATTAATAAATTATCTGATGATAAATAACCCCAACGACCTTTGAAGTATACGGCATGTTGTAAAATATTACACTCCAAAAAACTAAATATACTATGTATTAAGACTGATACTTAATCAAACTAAAATTACAATATCAAATGTAATCAAATCAAACTGTGGGGATAATGATTTTGATACACTCAATATTTGCTGATGAATTGAGATTCAATTAGATCACACAAATCAGAATATATCCCAAAAATGTACAAATTATATATAATCTGGTGTCTCTCCATACTATTAGTTTATGTGACGTAACACGTGTGCGTAAGGCAGATGGACATTAGTGAGAGAAATATATGTTGTGTCAGAGCAACATACCCTAAAATGCACTTCAAATGTGTGTGCTTTTAAAGCACTGTGTGCACGTGTCTCTCACACAGAGCAGACATACCTCATCACTTTCACTGCCGATGAAATCATCTTCAGGCTGGGCCTCATACCGCCTCCCACTTTTGGCTTGAACCTGATCCTCTCCCATCTCCATCTTATCCTGGTCACCCTGGCCTTGCCCTCTTTTGGGTGAGTGTGGCTGGGATGAGAAAGTGAACACCTCCTCTTGCAGGGTGAACTGGGGCTCAGACCCCTCATTACTCTCCCAGCTGCTCCAGACCTGCAGGTCACAAGGTAAACCTGGACAGATCGAGCAAGAGAGAGACTCTGCTGGCGTGAGGGCAGCTCCTGAACTTTCCTTGGCAGGACTGCAGCTACACTGATCTAATAAGAGAGTATGGAACAAAACACAAACATGACACGTTTAACCTAAGCAGGAGTGAATTATCTCTTTGAAACTTACATTGTTATTAAATAATGAATTTAGGGTTGGAGTGTACAAATTGTATAAACCATGAATAAGTCTTTTAGAGTACACATTGAGAACTTAACCACAAAGACTGAGTATAGAATAATGATAGGACTCTAATTACAGTGAGTAATACATCTTTTTTGAATGTTTTCATCATGTGGCTAATGTCATCCTGAATTCGTTTGATTATAAACATAAAAGCACATAAAAAAATCACAATAACAATATGCAAAATTGTAATGAATTCCACTGCTTGCCAACTAAGAAGATTAATTTCTCCTGCACTGACATGTTTCTAGGTTTTGTTAATAGCTCTGCTATGGTAATACCTTAATGAGAATATAACAATGTAAACAACATAATCAGTAGGAGGAACACCATTTTGCTGCTAAATTGTCACTCATGAAATGACAGTTCTGTCCAAATACCCTTAAAAATCTAACTGGCTTAGACACCTATTTCCCAAGTAAATACTGCTTCCGCCCTGCTCCTGTGTTTTGATTTTCCACTTTTGTTGAAATTGAAAATCTTACAGCAGCGTTGCAATATTTCACACTATGTTCCTGAATATATGTCCACAGGGTTTAAACCCTTATCAACCTTGAGTGAAAGTTGCACCCATTCCTGTGTGCATGCAAGAAACAGATTTCTTAAACTCCACGATATGCCTGAGATCAGAGAAAGTGGCACCTCTATCTGAATGAGTGAGCACATTTGAACCTCTCAACAGTATAATCACTTTCTCTAATTGCCCACTGTGTGGCAAACCCTGAGCCCAGGAGATGTCCCTCTGACTTTTATTTAATGTGCCACATTACCATTAATGAACTAACTACTTTCCGTCTGTGGGCAGAGCTGCAGCAAAGGAGCTTATTGCTGTGGAGAAACAACCATAGATGAGCTTTCAGAGCATGTGCTAATTTTGTGAGGACAATGATGGTGTGTGTGTGTGTGTGCGTGTGCATGCTGGTGGGGGGAGATCTTGTGGGTTGGAGAGGGGGTACTACAAAAATTCTGCAAATGGTCTTGAGGTAGGTTATGCAAAATGAAAAAGGGGAACAAAAGCGATGGTGTATGGAGCATAGAATGAGGCTCATTAAAATTCATTTGAAGTGTTCTAATTTATAAATTAGAAGAAGAGTAGCAATAGGCAATAGTTATATTTCTCAAGTATAAAGGAGCTACTTGGTAAAATGAGAACATGTAAAGTAGACCTCCAAATCACTCAACAGGCAAATTATTCTCCAGTGTCCCATCCTTCGTTGTCTTTTTACACTTTTCTAACCACTCTGAAAGTGTGCATGTCTTCCTGCTGTTGCTTCCTGCTGTCCTGCTCCCTGTCTGTTCACAGCAGATGTGAGCCTCACCTGCTGTTAGACTCTTTGTGTCTTCTGTAAGAGACTGTTGACTGCTCTCCTGTCTAGTGGATGGAGTGCACTTCTTCCTCGTTTTGCTTCTTTTTCTGTGGCCACCAGGTACAGCATCTGAAATTAAACACCTTACCATATCAAACTATGGTACATTCACCAAACCATACACATATATATTCCCACACACAAGACTGCTTACCTGGCGATGCAAGTGTCTCTCTTCCAGCACTGCAGACCCGTAGCTTCTTAGATCCCTGCTTGTCAAACACTCTGTCTTTTGGGGGATGTGGCTGTAAACTGCCAGGTGTACCTAAATTCAGTACTTTGAACATTAGAAAAGCTTTATAACATAAAAACAACGTCAACAACAATGCTACTAAAGCTTGCCAAAAGCATATCTGTGAACTGATTATGCACCGTTAAAATCCCCATTAATGAAGGCATTTCAGTAACTGAGCTTCTTACGTTCATTTAGTGCAGAGAGAATACATCCAGCTACATTATGTTCAGCTGAATTAAGGAATTATAATCATCCGTATTTGCATTCAGTCATGCTCAAAGGATGGTGCATTACCAACTATAAAAGCTGTTATTAGGTGCTTGGGAGAACATGCTCTGTGAGAGCTGGACTCTTGTTTTGTTCGTTCATATGTAAAGCTTTTACCGATGCACAGCACTTACAAGAATAATCGTGTGCACTCTTAAGGCCAAAGAAAATGTAATAAGAGGAATACAGTGATGTGAACTTTCACAGAAGGGAGTACTCTTAAAGTTACACAGCTATAAGCCTGATCTGCTTTGGTGCATGTCTTTGAAGACTCTCCGTCATCCAGGACACAAGATATTTAAAGTTACTAAGTCGAAGCCAAATAGACTCACTTAATGAAGTCAAAGTCAGTGTCACTACATCCTTTATCCATCCATCCATGTCTCCTCTCCATCTCCTGCTTATCTGGGGCTAGGCCGCGGTGGCAGCAGACATTTTTTATTCATACTTTTATTTTGATATTATATCAATGTCTATTGTGGGGAATTGTAAAACACATACACTGGAGATTATCCATTGAACAATTTACGTTTAATAAATTACATATTTGCTTTCATGTCACCTGATCAGTTAATGGAATTTTTGCTGCACACCAGCAAGAGCGAGGTGAAACAACTTCACAAACAAAACACTACATACTGTTGAATTGCTTTTTGGCAAATGAGAGTGACATTCTAGATCTGTACTTAAAACAAAACATGTTCTGCATTATGAACTACTCCAGTGGTCCAGTTGCTGAGCACTGAAAGCAGGCATTGTCTTTCCAAAAAAATTTTCTAGCTACTGTCCTGTGTTAAGCTTTTTTTTTGTTCATTTTCACATTTTCTGTTCCTCATGAGTCACTTTGTATATATTCTGGTCCACCGACTCCTCTCTCTGTCTTATATATGCCTCCCTGCCAGCTCCCTTCTCTGCTTTATTTGTGTGTGGCAGTGGCAATCTGATCAGGAACTGCAAAGAAATTTCCATTATTCATTAATGGGAATATTGATGTTTGTTGTTTGAATGAGATTTTCCATTAGGGATATTATTACTTCTCATGCTGATACAAATCCTAAATAAAAGAAAAAAACGTACTTGATTTATGGCCCAACATTACTAAATCATTGGACCTCAACTACCTGGCAAGTAGGGGTGCGAAGTGATTTCCTTAATCTATTATATATATATATATATATATA
>JAVQJL010067030.1:0-53733 GCA_036024295.1 Nannoperca obscura
TTGGTGCCCTGTAGAAATGTCAGAACCTAATGACCTCTCTGAGTCAATATTATATGTATAAAACAGTAAGTGAATGTTCATGGGCGAACAATCACTATTTAAGGAGGACCACCGTGAGCTTCTAAGAGTTTCTATCCAGGCGTTTATAAACGGAGGTGCGGCTCTGCTAAAGGCGCCTGTTAGCTAGCTACTAGCTAGCAATACATCTGTCATTAATGGAGATTACATGTAACTAGTTACTCCCCAACACTGTTGCAGAGGTAGCAGCTGAGCGCTAACTTGCTCCTGTTGCTTTAGCGGAAGCTGTTTCTTGAACTGGTCGAGGACGTAGTACAGGGAAATTATTGGAGAAGGTGTTTACGTAAAGGTTCCGTTTAATTCACACAATGAACAAATTCATGTGTGAAGTAATGTCCAATTGAACCTACAAAAGAGCCTCTTAACTCATCTCTCCTTCTCACCCAACCATCTATCTCTGAATAACTTTACAGGCGCATTAATCTATAATTTATTTCTTTAGTTCTCAGTTTATTTCTCTGAACGCAAAATACTGTAGTGTTTGGCTTCCTGTCTTTACTATACACCTGAGTACAATGAACTCACACACACACACACACACACACAGTGCCATGACCTATGTGTCTTGTCTCGGCACATTAGTGGAGATTCTGTGAGCGCCTCAGGAAGGAATTACTGCCACTTGCTGAGCCCATACACTCATTGTCTTTTACAAATACACACAAAGACTTACAGTACAAAGTCATAGATACACTCCATTATAATTTTTCAGATTTTCACAAAAAGATTTTTGAAAAGAGATTTGTTGAAACTGGTTTTCACCAAGCTTTTATGCTCTCTCTCTCTCTCTCTCTCTCTCTCTCTCTCTCTCTCTCTCTTTCCGCCAACCTCATTTATCTCCCTCGCCGCAAACCAATGGCTCACTTCTACCATCATTTTTCTTTACTGACTCGTTCACGTCATTCACTTACTTCAATTCAATCTCCTTTAAGTTGCATTATTAGCCCAAAAAATTAACATACCAACTGCCAAAGCAAAAACAATTCTCTCTCTCCTCCCTCGTTGGCGAAATCTTTGTCTGTCTCTGCTGAATCTGTTTCCAGATTCAAATTTTAATTGGGTGTATTGAATAAACTTAAATAAAACTCATCTAAACCTGAAACATTAATCAACAGTGACGTCTGTCCGCCTAGAGGATTAAATTATATTTATATCCAAACACTCTCTATTAATCAACATGATTTGATTATTGATTCCATTTGTGTGTAGCAGGTTCATTTAATATAAACATATTTTGTGAATTTCAACAAAATATTTGCTTTCATTGATTTCTCTGCTTTGGGGTCTGAATCTCCTGCCTGTGTATGTTTTGGGGTTTCTGTGTATGAACACATTGAGTGTGACTATGTAGGTGCGCATACACGTGGGTCAAAGCCTTTTCCAACTAACAAGAGGTAGGTTGCGTCGAGTCAAACTCGTTGTAATTTGTGATTTGAACGCGACCATATTGTTAAATGCTTTTGTGCATTTGTAATTATCGCCACAGGTATGGAGATGTTTCCCTGTCTTTTGAAAATGTTGTTCCTGAATCTATTTACTGTGCAATGAAAGAAGGAAGCCTTTAGCTATATAAGTTGAGTCCAGTGGGGTTTGCTGTGATAACACTACATAGTTGCATTTTTTTTCATATTAGTGCTCCTCAACTTGAAATGTGAATTGATACTGTGATTTTCTATTTTTATATTTGTTAAAGTAATGAAATATCAGTTTTTATCAGTTATTTTTCATATTTTTCTACTCTATATTTCTGATGCTGGACTATCATACTTAGTATTTTGATGAATTATATTGTGTTTAACTTTATTGTGTCAGATAAGCTATTAAATTATATCATATTGTAACTTCCAAAAATGCCTTTTCCAACTGACAAGAGGGGATTTAAGTCTGTGTGTCACACACACACACACACACACACACACACACACACACACAGCTGATACTTTTGTGCATTTGCACTTATCACCACAGATCTTTACTAAAGAACCAGAGACCCAGTACTGCCTCCTGCCTCTTTATTACAACACAACCCAGACTCACCATCAATAGGCATAACACAATGTATACTGGAGCCAGAAAACAACACTCTTCCCTTGTTGCACATACATACACACAGATAAACACACATACAATACATCTCCTTGTCAAACCTGACCTACCTCCGTGAGGTGCGGGTTGGGGTTGAATCCACACTGGTTACAGACGGTGGCCTTACACTGGGTGCAGGTGTTGTAGTTGGGTACAGCCGGTGGGTTGGACAGCTCTGTGGTGGTGCACACTGGGCACAGTTTGCTGCTTGGCATTGGTGCTATCTGCGGCACAGAATAGGGTGAGGTGGGCGTCACGCCACGGTCAGGAGACACCGAGGGAGACCGGCCTGTCCTGGAGCCACCTGAACCACTGAAGTTGACTTGGAGGTTTCGACGGGAGGCATGCTGACCAGGACTTTGACTTCCATGGCCTCCCATGCTGGACACGGCTGGGCCGTGACTCATCCCGTGGCCAGAGCCTGGGCCCTGCCCCATGCCGGGCCCCTGGCTTGACTGCATATGTCGGGGGGACGTTGGACTATCGTGAGTGGCCAGACGGTAGGGCTCACCACCTCTGGACCCTATGCCTCCACCAATGCCCATGCCTGCTCCTATACCTCCTCCCATTCCACCTCCTCCTCCCATCCCTCCTCCTCCTATTCCTCCCATTCCTCCTCCACCTATTCCTCCCATTCCACCTCCTCCTATTCCTCCCATTCCACCTCCACCTATTCCTCCCATTCCTCCTCCTCCATGGCCTCCTTGTTGCATGGCAGGCTTGGGGCTACCCATTGGACCCCTGGAAAAGAGGGACAAAGCAAAGGAAAAGAGATTAACATCAAATCAGATTACAACTTTCTGTTGCAGTTAAAAATTACAATTAAATGTTCATATTTCTTCATATTTATATACCTCAATACAATAGAAATGTATTTATTTTATGTTAATTTCATTAACTCCTTACAACTATTTGAAAAGGCACTATTTATGTTGTAGTAATTAGTTCCGATAAACATTGTTCACAGCAACTGTAACTTGGCATGTCGGACCTGTCAAGCATTTCTCCACCAGTTGTTGAAGCATTGGACTGTAGTAAAACCACATTCTATATATAAGGAGTTTGGATGGTGTATTTTTGGTTTTGGGAAGTGTAAAATGGAAGTGAATGGAATAATCAATGTGTTTTCTGCTCTAGCTTACGAAGTGACCTACAGTATTAACCCAGTGTTACTTGTAAATGCAAATTGGTTGATGCCACCCCAGTATTTAACAGAAAAAATATCTTATTTTATTTAATGCGTTATTGAATTAATGAGCACTAGGAGGAGAATTGAGCCTGGTAATTGTCACTGTATTCCAAAAATGTAATTATCTTCTCACTGCCAAAGAAACAGCAGCAGAAACACTACAAACCAGCAAAATAATTACTGACTGGTTGCTGCTGAAAGCCGTGTAAGAATATCTGAACATTCACAGGCATTAACAAATGAAAGTGGAACATAACAGGCTGAGGCAAGACAGACCACGCAGACACACATGCATATACATTTCTACTGGGTGTCAAAGACGACATACACACACTGCGCGCAATTCCTGCTGGCTCCTCCAGCTAGAAGCTTGACCAGTGGAATATCTGATGTTTAATATCTGGTGCGTGTGATCAGACAGGAAGAGGTGAAAGCATCCAGTATCACCTCCTCCGTGACTCCTGCCTGTGACGCCTGCCTTTTGTGAGTGTGAGTTTTCCTTGTTTTCAGCCTTTCTAGAATGATTGGTGTGTTTTGGTTTTGACTGTCTGTGGAAATGCTGATTTACTGAGTTCAAGTGTCACAATGTTCCAGTCTGTTTCTCCTTTCACTGAACGGTTTTGTTCTGTGGACAGTCTGACCAAGACAAAATCTCTCTTTCTCTCTCCCTTTCTGTCTTTTTTCCTTTTCTATTTTTCTACATCTCTGCAATCTTTCTCTCAATAAACTTTTTCTCCATCACATCCCCCACTCTTTGCACAATCTCTCCCCTCTTCATTACCTCTCTGTCTGTCTCTCACTCTCTGTTATCATTTCAGTCGTGACTGACCATGGCCTCACTCTACCAGTGTTTTCTTTTTCCTTTGTTGAATCTCTTCTTTTTGGACATTTTAATTTCCTCTCTCGAATGGGAAGTGAACCTTAGGCGAACCCCTGTTTGTCTTTCTTATACCAAGTCTAGCGGTCATAAGGAACGCTCTTGCAAGGACTGAACTGGCAGTGGCAAAAAAATGTGATTTGAACATTTTTCCCATTGTCACTATTCAGAGGCTTGTTGGTCAAAATCAGAAACTGTGAAATCTTCTGTATGAATGCTGTAATTGTCACTGATAGTGACTCAAAATATCTCTAAATGCCACCTTGCCATATTCTTGTATGGTATGTCCAGACACATTGATAGACACAGATTGACACATCTAGATTTATGGAAGTGGGAAATAGGGCCATTTCAGAATTTGACAAAGAAAATATGCACACCCACGCATACAGATTCTCACTAGTGCCTTTCACTGTTTTAAAGAAAGAGTGGGCAGCTCAGCAGCCTATTTTCAACAACAGCGATACTGTGATCTCATGCATGGCACTTTAGTGTTTGATTCATCTTGCTTAAGCTAACATTATATAACAGCTTTATAATAATATAGTAAATTTAAAAAATGCTGTCCAACAAAAATATCTGTTTTATATGAAAAAATCTTTTTCAATGTAAAAACATACAAGAATCACAGCATGAGTACTTTTAGGACTGAGCTACCCTTAATAAACATATCTGCACATGCTGATAAAACACAAGGTGTAGCTTTGATTTTTTGCAACTGTTTAAGACCTGAAGCTTTCATCTGCTGGACCAGTTCCAAAACAACTAATGTTAAGTATTTCAATGACGAGTTTCCCTTTAAGCAGAGATGTGGTATTCACTGTAAGGCTCATGCATCTTCACACAAACACATACGCAGACGTGTCGGCATGCTTCTTAATACCCCCATGTATAGTCTACATTTTTATGCAGAGTATGTCAGAGCATACACACACATCTACACACATCCACACACATACTGTACTAACAGCAGCTGATTGCAGTTAGTGTCAGGCAGAGCAGTGTCTTTGCTGCAAACTACTTTGTAATGATCTCACATGGTGCTCAGTAAAGGCCACAAACAATAACCTGGATTGAAATAGAGAGGCCAAATAATAAATGTTTTTACCAAATGTGAAATTCATATCTTCCTTCCCCCGAAAAAATTGAAATCAAACAAGAACAGAAGAGTCAGCGCTACCACAGATATAATCAAATTTCTCATGTAAATCACATTCAGTGCGATGCAGTGTTGGCCCATCACACCCGGTGCTTGATGACTGATGTTTGATTTACAGCCAGAGAGGCTGGAGACCACCACTTAACGCAGTAACTGCACGGGCACGTGTGCACACACAGATGCTCACTTACTATCTGATGTACTGTACTTCTCCACCTATTTATGTCTATAGCCCAAATCGTTGTAACCCCCTGATGCATTCTCAGACCATGCAAACCAAACACAAACCCTAACTACATATCTGCTGACTTACAGTGCAATGGTAAACATAAAATAGTATTGTAAGAGATGAGGTGGATGGTTTATGGATCCCAACCCTCCATCACACTTTCACTGTTCTCTGATTAAAATGATAGACACATATACACCGGGATTTTGGTAATATTTTGTAAGATGTGTGTTACACTTTCAGAAAGGCATTTAGTTGTTTTTTTTATTTGACATCAGTACATCAATTATCTTGCCCCTCCTTCCTTTTCAACATTATTTCCCCCAACCAGCCATCTTTTTGCTCCACTAGCAGCAGCAGGCTATTTCATGCTGCATGTGTAGTAAAAGGATTAATTTGTGCTGCTCAGACTCAAAATGGGCAGCAAATGGAGACTACCTCACTCAACACTTCCTATTTTCTGAACGAGATTGCAACAAAAGAAAAAGATTCTCCACAATCATCCTCATCATTATCTCTATTATAGTGTTCCTAATCATGCATCGTTACTATGATTTGGCCTTGAGGATTTTTCTATTTGCTGTGTCTATAACTCTGTTTCCTGCTTGTTGTTGCTATCTGAGCACACCAGAAGAATAACTGTGTGATGATGTAACTTATGTAGTAACGTGATGAGTAAATACTAACTCAGCATGATTCAAGGACAAACGGTCAGTAGGAAAATGTAGAATTTACAATATGAAACTGTTGTTTTTTTCTCTTATGGAGCTGATTTGACTTGACTTGACCCTTATGTAAGTCTGGTAAACAGCTAACTGTACCTTAAGTTAAGATTAAATATTTACAGTTATTTACATACATATATATACCTATACACATATAGCCTACTCCTAGAAAGTAATTATTCTGTAGTGCACTTAACATCTGGGAAACATCGTCCTACACCTTCAACTACATTTGAGCACCAAGCAACGTCGATGTAAACACAGAGTTCGGCTCCCCTCCTCTTTCCAGAGTCTTGTGTTCTGTCAGCGTGGAACATGATCCGCCCGTTGAGTGCATTAACTTGATCGGGATGTTGTGACAGAGTCCCATTTCGTCCATTCCATTTCCCAGCGACCAGATATTAGCGGGGTGGGTAGTGGAGAAGCCTTACGTTCAAGTTGGGTTAGCTTAGCGCTCTCCTCCCTCTCTTCCTGAGGCAGTGGTGCTTGGTCCAACTGGTCTAAAGGTCAAAAGGTGCTGTGGGCAGTGATCATCCCATTGTCTGCTGGGACTGATAAAGTGGTAGTGTTATGGAGAAAACTGTATTGTGTACAACACATATGCATGCACAGGAGAACATGGATGGTGCAATTCATATTCCTGTTGCTGATTTCACACTGACTGACACCTGGTGGCAGTAATCTAAAAAGAACATGCAAACCAAGGTGGGGAATAAGAATATTGCAAGCAAGCAATAATGTAAATAATACATGATTGAAAGAAATTAGCTTTGCAATGTTTTGTAAAGAAGGAAATACATTTTATACGTTTTTAAGGCCTCAAGGATATACACAATGCATTTTGGTAGAAAACACTAAATGTACATTTGTTTTCAAGAAAACTCCACATGGCACCTTTAATGGTTGCAAGAAGAGACATTTTTATGCCACTCATGTTGCAAGTTTTGTCAGTATATCAGCAATGTGTTCATATCAAACATGCTGTACCTGCAAAAATGTCCACTGTCAACATTGTACATTAGTTTTCTCTGCTTTATGTGCAGGTGAATACTAAAGCATGAATATGGTGTTTATGTTTTGAGGATGAAGTTTGTCTTTACTTTGGAATAATTATTTGTGAAAATAATCCCAATTTAAGATGCAGTCCTGAGCTTTCAACCGCATATCACAGTCTTCATCATTGAATGAAGACTGTGGTCAAAAGGTCATATTTGGGGGATCCCATCAACTATCTGTTGACACCAGAACAAAACCAGTATACGGCTTCGACTGAGAAGTTGTCAAAGTCATTGAACAAAAGTCAGTATTTACTGCTGATTTGAGCACAAATTAGCAGTAAACACATTTTGCTTGTATCAAACTCGTTGATTAAAGGCCATGTTGAAACATCGATCATGTGCTGGATTTAATGTTTCAACCATGTCTGAAATGAGTCCCTGGGTTTTAAATGGGCTGCAGAGGCCTGAAGGTCATGAAACTCAGAAAGCACACAGAGAACTGTCAATACAGGTAGTATAAAATCAATAAGGTCAACACTGGAGTTATGAGGTTGCTGTGTGACGCCGAGGATATGCAGCCTGTCACTGGCAGAGCCACGACACAACAGAACTGCTGAGCAGCACAGTATGTCAGGTTAACCAATATGTCTGCTGGATTAACTACCTCTCCCTCTCTTTGTCTCATTCTCACTCACCCTCCACCTCTCTCTCTTCTCTCTTTATTCTGCTCATTAAATGTCATACAGGACTGTCAAACGGAATCACGGACATGCAGGCTGACTGCTCTGCGAGGCCTTCAGAAACATGGTGGTGCTGTACCACAAGTTAAGTAGAGCTGCAGGGCTCGCAGACAGCTGCTCACAAAGAAACACACCTCAGATTCGTCTCCTATAATGATTCATGGCCTCTGCTTAGGTAGGTAAGAGCTGTTATTTTAACATCATATATTCATTCACTTAAAACCATTCATGATTTAAGGTGTTTTTGAGCTTATATCCAACTCTACTCTCTAAATTTTGAAAAAAAATTCTCTTTTTGAGAAACACAACTAACACTGTGGCAGTGGCGCAGGAGGTAGGGCAGGTTATCCATCAATTGTAGGGTTGGCCTGTCCATGTGTCAAAGACACTGAAACCCCATTTGCTCCTGATTTGGAAGTCGCTTTGGATAAAAGCTAAATATGTAAATTTACTTTTGTTTAAGTTTAATTTTAACCTGCATTAACTGATGTTTTGGCCATTTGACGGCAGCAGAAACAGGCTGTAAATACAACAATGTGAGAGAGTGCAAAGTGAATAGAAACTTGAAACCATGATCAGTGTTAATATGATTGGCTGAGAGCTGATCAGTACCAGTTAGCCCTTAGCAACTGTTGCTACGGCAAAGACAGTAGACAGAATCAGAGCTGTAGCAAATTCAGAGCTCTTTAGTTAAAATTGGGAACAAAACACAGCACTATAGTTACTAATTCATCATCAATTGAGCCAGAATCCCAGAGTGAATACTTTAAACACCTGAATGTTTTATAACTTTTCCAGTGTGTACATTTTAACTTTAGCACACAACAGAGTTTTCAGCTCAGTTCACTTTCCTACCCAAATGCTGCCTGGGAGTTTTTTTGAAGTTTTAGTTTTTTATTGTCCACAGACTTGCATCTCTGACTTTTTATTAATTAGTGAGTAACTCGGAGATTTTAGGAAAACACCATTAAATTAGTTATTTCACACCTCACGGAAGCTGTAAAATGTTTGTGACGGGGACGAGTTGCAAAACTTTTCATTCGACCAACTCCCAAATGATACAGTATGTGTCTCATCATCCTCCTTTCTCATCTTGCACATTTGTTTCTATTCACTCTCTTCCTACAGCCATCTCTATATTTCTCATCTCTATGTACTAAATGTATATCAAAATCCATATTGCCAAGCAAGTAGAAAAAGTGTTGACTGTGCACTGAATCTTTATCATTTGTTGAGTATGAGAAAATGTGTTTACCCGTGCTGGAACAGGACTGGCTCATTATGAGATACATGCACGAAATTGGACAAGTCAGCACAATAACAGGAAGAGAACCTGCAGCTCCAAAAGCTGCTCAGTAACACATCAACAGAAGTGACCTAAATTTCAAAAACCTTTTTGTTTCACCTTTGAGTGTCTTTAGCTGTGCCAAAACCCCCCACTGAGTCCAAATGACTGCAGAAGCAGAAGTGTGCATACAACTAAACTCATCCAGAGGAAACTGTTGCTCTGCTCTGCTTTGTCGCAAACAAACATAAAGTATTTAATAACTGCTGATTTCAGAAATTTGTGATTTTACTTCAACTTCATTAAGCTCTGTATGTTTTCATTACCTTTTACTCACAATCATTGATTTAGAATCACAGGGTTTGTGTTTATGAACATGACTATTTTAATTTTAGTCTTTGGAGTGCTGAGTTTTACATTCTCTGTTTGGGCTTTGCATAAACCACAGTAAATGACAAAGGACAGAGCAGTAAACCATTTTAATGCTCCATAAATTTATTGACTAAAATATTTAACAGGCTTCACTATACAGAAGGAAAGGGCTTTTCTGAGATGATAAACAACACACACAAAAAACAGTGTGCTACTGTAATTATTTTCAGGTGGTGTTGTGCCTGTACTTCTTGGCTTTAACAAACACATACACACACACGCACACACATACAGTATATTCACACACACTAAATTCAGCCAAAACATCAATACAGGTAACATTAACTGTCAGGTGACGACAACATAATGAGAAAACGCAGCGTGACCTTCGCTAGTGCAGCGGGGGGGAAATGGCAGAGCACAGCATAATATTCTCTGACAAACAAATGAAAGTCGGAAGATATGTGTCCCCAACAGAACAAAACAAGCAGAGAGTGCAGGGTGCCATTTACCTACAGGCATCATCACAGTGTGGACAGAACTAGAAATACCGCCCCGCAGTTGTATGCCTTCGCCAACCAACCACTCAAGTTGCACTCTACATCTATGTCTGTCCAGACTCATATATGTAGTGAATACTTGGAAGGAATTGAATAAAAGGTATGATGTATTTGTTTGTTTGTTTGTTTTTCGGCTAAATGGAACTATATTGATGATACATGTGTATGATTCCAGTGAATATACATTGTTACTGGCTACACAGGTACATGTACTTGATTACTATAGTATAGCTACACAAAACATAGTGCTTTTGTTTTCTCCTGGCACAGACAACCCGTAAACATAGTGCCTCCAACCACAGCTGTTGCTGGTCAGCACTGGATAAATAATTGAACTGTTATATAATACTTATGAAATATATATTACACGTAAATGATACATAATGACTATAACTTTTAGTCAGTACATAAATAAAAACATATGTTTCTGATCTTAGAAAATACATACAAAATACAATGTCTTGTGTTGATGTTTGCATATTATGTATAAGATATAAGATTATGTATGAGTGGGATCTGTACAACACAGGGGTGAAGTGGGGGCCAGGCGTCCTGGTTCAGAGACAGTGTTTGTCTGGCAGACATATTAGCCTACGTGACGTATACTTCAGACACAATCCCATATACTGAGGACAGTTTCTCTCTTGCATGTGTCATTGTGTACTGAAAGTATTTTAGAATAGCTATTTACGGCGTTTAATTAGTCTCAAACCATAAAAACCAGACGTGTGCGAGTTATGCGAGCGTACAGAAAAGTATCTGCGAGGGGGTAAAAACATTTCTGCTCCGCGAGCACACAGAACAGTGTCCACGAGTGGAAAAGCAAACCTCACAAGGGAGCATTTCTGCTTTGCGTGCACAAATGCAGTCCTGAGAGAACAGGGATGTGACAAGTGTCTCCACTCCTTTGATTGGTCACATTCAACACAACACAACACAACACTCTCCGGCCTCTCTGCGCCCTTTCGTTTTGGCAGCAGAGTCATCAAGAAAAAGATGCAGCCACCTCTACACTGCCCTTAACACAAGTAAAGTTTGCATAACCAAAATGTAAAAGAGGCTATTTGTGTCGACAGTAGTGGCATATATGATCCGTGTCTGAAATGTAGACCCAGTGCGTGAGTTAGTTAAGTCAGTGCTGGCAACTGCCTTTCTTCGACTGTCAATCAAGGGGCGAGTGCTTGTCACGTCTCCGTGCTCGCACAAACACATTTGTGCATGCAGAGCAGAAATGCTTCCTCGCGAGGCTGGTTATCATCACGTGGATGGATCTACTGTTCTGTGCACTCACAGAGCAGTTTTTTTTTTTACGGGTTTTGAAACTAATTAATCGCCATAGTTATTATTTATTTCTGTTCAGTGCAGAGCAGTCATTCCTGTACTGTTCCTGTAAAACAGCTCAGCAGCCTAAATGCTTAATTTTAGATCAGTTATTACAACACCTGGCTTATTCATTCACTATTTTCCATGACAGGTTTACATGGATTAAGCCTCTTCAGTCCAAGTCTGCAATGAGAAAATGCCCCATGCTGAATATGAACCAAAGGAAGACTGAGCACCTGCATCAAGGTAAAAGTCAGGGCCGGCTGCTGTGTGTCAGTCTCACTGTCTCAGTGTCTAGAGAGTTCATTCTGACCAGAGCCGTGTTGGTTTCTGGCAGAGACAGAGTAGCTTTGCAGTCTGGTTGTTGACCCTACATATGTTAACAGTGCGTCACAGCTGATCAATTTGTTAAACACCAGAGAAGGATTTCTTGGCAGGGTGAGATGAGCTCACCCTGTTTTGTTTTGTTTTGTTTTGTCCTAACCAGGTGCAAGTTACGTATCTGTCCTCCCGATGACTACACAGAAGCTGCAGTAGCGGTTGTCGAGGAGCACTTTACAACAATTAGCGTGTATTAGAGAGTAAGTCGATTTACAGTGTCAATCTCATCCACACTTGTTGACATTTTAGACAGCGAGCAAGCATTGTAGGAAGATGAAATCAACATTCTTAACCCCATCTACAGCTCTCTGATCGGTTCACTATTTTTTAAAAGCAAAGGGCACAGCGCCAGACCAGTATGAATCGCTGAGCAAACCTGATATGTGGGCTGCAATTCAGAGGTCTGGAACCAGGCTGGTTCTCATGCATGACCTCAGGTTTTTCATGCTGGGATAGAGCAGAACTGACCAAGGGAATGGCAGGATACTCTTCAGTGGGATACTTTGTGTATTACTGTAATATTCACTTTAATTTTACACACCGGAGCCTATATGCTTGGTTTAATTTTATTTTGGAATCAAATTTGGTCTGAGTGGTTAGAAAAGACGTCTTCACTTGTTTTGAAAAATTGAGGGCTGAATTGAAATAATTTTGAACATAATTCTGAGGTTGTGGCTCTTGTTGTGATGAGTTTAAGACATGAAGTGCCTCTTGCCTGTGTTCTTGTATATATTGCATTGACTTTGCACTCCCGACCCGTCACTTGGCAACTGCAGTAGTTTTGTTTATGTCTGTTTTAAATCTCCTGGTAAAAAAAAAAAAACATCCAGCAGATAATCTATTATCTACCAGTGTTTTCCCTGTGATTCTATAGATTTCACACCTTGTCCTGCTCAGATAGCCGTGTCGTTTCTGTTGAATCTATTTCTCATTTTCACTCATAAGCTCCAGCAACAGCGTGTGTTTGCTGAAAACTAATGGGCTGTGAAATTGTGCTTATTGCCGTCTTATCTCCCGATGCAGCCACCCAAACAGATTTAGTATTTGTAGGCTGCCGCAAACATGGCCTCCTGATAGCAGGCCATGTAAATATATAGAGAGCCACTGTTTCTCACCCACTCTCTCACACATTTACAAACACAGAATTCATACAAATCGAACTTTTAAAGCTCACTCAACAACTCCTCCACAGAGAAAAACACATTAGTTCTTTCATTTTCTTTCACGGTCGCTCTCCAACAGGTCATTTTATGGAGGCTGCTGGTTTGTGGACCTTCAGGTGATTAAAGTTGGTGACTACAGTCTCAGCCAAGGACAGTGTTGACAAACGGTATGGTTTGAAATCTCCAAACCCACAAGATCTTGTTAGAGAAGAGAGAGAGACCTTGAGACAAAAAGAGCTGATGAGTGATGATCACTCTAACGTCAAGATTAAAAGCAAAGACCGGTGTCTTGTGAGTGAAATTTCAATTTCGGGGTGAAATAAGAAGCAAAGTACAAAATGTAGCCACCAGGAGAATCTAAGTCTTTACTGCAAGTCACAGATCTTTCCCCAAGACAGAATATTCAAATTTAGATTTGCTTAAGCCACCAGAAAGGTCAGGAGTATGGCGTGAGATTTATAGCATATGTTGCGAGCGCTATAAAACATGCTCACAAGCAAATTACACTATTTCACATGAACAGATATTAACTGCCACTCGCACAATGTAAGTCCTTGTGCACAAACTCAACAACTGAGAGCCGCAAGTGAGAAACTTAACGTAGAAACACTGATCACAGCAATGACAGACTGCTGCTTTGCTGCAAGAAAAAACAAAGTCACACTTCAACAAACACATACACTCATGTACACACACATATCTTACATGCATGCCTCTCTGGAAAGTGAAAATTAGTCTCAAGTGTGTAGCATGTTGGAGAAAGAAAAAACACAACAAACTTGGTGTTCACAGTCTTTTTCTCTCTGACTCCTTTATTCACAATCTAGCAGTACTGCATCTCTCTCTCTCTCTCTCTCTCTGTCTCTGCCTGATATAGTTTATAGATTATAAAATGTGCGATAAAACGAGCTAATTATATTATTTCACATGCGCAGATATTAACTGCCAGTGAGTCCTCACGCAAAAGATTCAACAGCCAAGAGTTGCACAGGCAGCTGTGAGCGAGAAGCTAAACATATGGAGAGGCAAAGAGTGGCACCTGCGTGTATAGAACTAAGCAGCAAGCGCACAAAGCAGCTGCCGCGCGCAACAGTTTCTGCTTGGCAAGTACTTTTGACAATTTGACTGTGCAAGAAATGTCCATGAAGCCTGTCTGTTATTATTACATCGGTATAGTTTTGTTCAAAAGTGCTGCTATTTTAGAGCTTATTTAGCATTTTTAACTTATGGGCACCTTTTGGTATTTAGTATTTGTGTTAAACATACAATGAACCACAAATGCAAATCTGAAATGTGCAAACCTTACTGCACCTGTGAGTGTGTATATTTCTTCCCTTGGTGATTTACTAATTACTGATTTACTGTTTCTTTTATGTGTTTCCCTGTTTTAGGTGGATGCAGACTTGCTCATCTGCTCATTTCAGTGAGGAAGGTTCTCGTCAGATGGCAGCAAGAGATGTGAATCATTCATTTATTGCAACAGCTGAAACACACCACATAGCACCATTTTTTCCCACTTTCTCACCTTACCTTCATGCACTTTTGTTTTCCACCAGTTTCATTCTGTTTGTAATTTTATACTAGTGGTTGCATGAGACCAATTAAGCAATACCTTGCTCGGTGACGTGGTGGAATGTAACTAAGTACATTTACTCAAGTACTGTACTTAAATACACATTTGAGGTACTTGTACATGAATATTTCCATTTTATTCAACATTATGCTTCTACTCCTGTACATCTCAGAGGCAAATATTGTACTTTTTCTTTATTATATTTGTCTTACAGCTTATATGTTGAAAAAACTTTAAAACAGTTATGCCACATTTTAAATTGTTAACATTGTAGAGCTCCAAAAATGGTTCATTCTTAATACATTTCTGTAGCAACAAAAGAGAAAATAGACATTTTATTTTTCATATATTTAGATTTTTAAGAAAACATAAAAACCCATAAATACAGAAAATGTACACACATTTCATCTTTGACCCAAATAAATGTCCTTCGTTTATGTTTTTTCCAGAATCATTCTTTATAATGCCTGTGGATGACATAAGGTGATCCATCTATAGGCTGTGGTCTGCATTGCAGTACTTTGATGTCAGACGTGTCCTGACATCCCGCCGCAAAGTTCCATCCTATGGATATAGAAATGTATATTCTTTCAACCTCTTAACAAAAACGTCAAAGACTTGGTACCATGTTTGTGTGTTATGATATTACACACAATATACCTCTTTATTAGCTTGGGGTTTGACCTTTGATGATGGAGGCTTTTTTACTGACATGAAGCTTCCTCGATCAGTTCCACAGACAGCGAACATGTCTCAGGCTTTATCCACATTCTTCACTCCCCGATCACCTCTGACCCTGAAGTGCACACACAGATGACCAAAGAGTGTTAAAAGCTGTACAATACACAGAGGTCAAGTGCTACATTTATGTGACATATATGTTCTGTCCACTAGAGATCAGTAAAAGCAAGTAATGTAATAGAGCGGTGAGGCAAGGGGTGTGTTTGTGTCTGTACACTGCAGCTTGTAAAAGCTTACCTTGTGGGTGTGCCATGCCTCTCAGTTGCTTTTTTGAAGAAAATGCTTTTGACGCACAATTATTTGTTGCAGTTTCCAAGCACATCACCTGTTATGATGTGACATTTTTCATAAACGTACACTTAACCTTTTCAGTATCTTACATGTACAATGTTAATTGCATTCTGGTCACAGCAAGCATGAGGGAATTTGATTGATATTTTAATGCAAATCACCGTAATGACCCTTCCCACCGTGTGGCAGGTGGGTGCTAACTCAGAGTAATGCATTTTACAGCAAACGTAGCTGTCAAACATTAAGAATTTCAATGTTTCCTTTAATTTCTATCTTTATACAACATGAAATTTGCTTACACAGAGAACGTCAACTCGCGAAAGGACTCAGTGAAATAAAGTCTTACCTTCCTGGAGTAGCCATCCACGGCACCAACAACTACAATGTTGTACCCAGTGGGCAGATAATAAAGCCCTCCATTACTATTTTCAACCTGGAACTTGTACTTATACTTTGACAGCTATTCAGTGTCTACATCATTTATTTTTTTTAAATGCTAAAAAATCTGTACAACAGTACTGACCTGATCAGTTTGTGGCTATTTTTCGATGTGCATTGAAAGGGGAGAGTATGTTCTTCACACAATGCAGCCATATCCAGTCAGTCTGGAAAGAACCCCAAGCAATCCAATGCAATGCACTGATCACTCTCCTGCACTGGACATAGATTCCCTTTGACTATCCGATAGCCTGCTGTGGGCATTTCATCTTTTATGTGTTGGACTGCATCATCCATCTGCTGGTCAGTAGAATTGCTGTAGCTCTGTCTGGCAGAGAGACCAAACTCCCTCATCTGTCTATTGACTGTCCTCACTGAAACTCCCAGTAATTTTGCAACGCAGTCCAAATGCAAATGTATCTCCTAAAGCTCAACCAGTCTCTCTTCCTCTATATTGTACCTGGGACGTCCCCATCTCTCCAGTGTTTTCTGTATATTCAGTATGGTCCGGCACCAGCCCCGGGAACTTTTGTAAGGCCTGTAGAATTTCTGGGGGGGACATTTACACATTTACATGCCTTGACAGTGCTTCCCAGAGGTACAGCTCTGGCTGACATGTGGATTTCTAGTCAAGAGGCGTTCTCAAGGGTGAAATCTTCAGTCAAACATTGGGGGAGACCAATGGGGGTTGAAGGGTTGGTGGACCCTTCCAAAAACAAATACAGCCATCAGCACATTAAAATAAAGCAATAATGGCTAATGGTCAATGTTGCTCTGTGCCTGTACTAGCTCATATTTGTAATTATGTTCTAGTTACGTGATTATATTGTTTACATTAGATTTAGCTGAATATCACTTTTAATTGTAGCTGTAGCCACATTTTTCCCACAGGTACTATCAGCGTTTTATCTCGTCTAAATACTGCATTCATGGTTCTGGTCATGTGACTTGTGGTTGGTGAATCAGATACACACCGAATTAAACACAGACTCATAACACTGTCTATCGTGTGCATCGCGGTGTTTAAGGAGTTTTGTTCAATACAACACACGATATGCTGCCAACAACATTGTTATGCGAGTGTTGTTCAATGTCTTGGTGCTCACCTCGAAGCCACATTTTATCAGTCAGTTTCTCTCTGCCTCTATTGTCTCTTTTTACCGGACCGTGTGCACGAATATTTACACACCATGGATGTATTACTGATGGATGACGATTTTGGGGGTCAAATTTCCGTCTTTCATACATTGGGAAATACGTGTCCCCCGGCCCCCTGTGGCAATAATATGCATCGGCATTCTGGAGAGAGTTGACTGGAAATAATCTCACGTGGGAGAATGCCCTGTTGACGTGGAAAACAACATTAAATTATAAAAGACATTTTAATATTATATTGAAGACATGTTCATTAACAATAAAAAAGAAGCAGCTAGCTAGCTTGTTAGCGTGAAACTGGCTGGCAAATTGGTGTAGCGGTAGGATAGAAAACTTACCATTAGTAGGTTTCTTGCTAGTTAAGATTTATCAATATCGTTAACCAATCAGCTTGTACAAGTCATGTTACAAAGAATCTTCAAGGGAAGGCTCATTTAGAGTGTGGCGACCGGCTAACGTTAGCGTTACTTACTTGGACACTTTGTGTACAATTGGTTGAATGATAAGGGGAAGCATAGCTAATGTTAATTAGCTAACGTTAGCTATATACATGTTCCAACCAAATTACAGGGTAAGTAAATTGCTGGGTTGTTAGACAAAGCAATCTATCGGTGACACTTACATGTAAATCTCCAGGTGTTGCCGCCATTGTTCCGTCCACTGTGTCTTCAACTCCGAACTTGTTGACTCAGTTGTTTGAAATAAGTCTCTGGCCAAACTGTCTGCCAGTACAGAACAGAGGCTGGGAATCAAGGTTCAAGGAGTGGGTGTGATCACATTTAAAGTGACCAATCATAAGAGGGCCAGTGCCTCTCTTGGTTTCCATCCCCAAATTGTCAAAAGTCAGGTGGATTCGCGTGAGCGGAACTCAACTTTGAGAGCACAGTTAGCAGAAACTCTTGAGTGTGGTAGCTGCTTTGTGCACTTGCTGCATTCGTTGCCTCTCCCTGTGTTTTGTTTCTCACTCACAGCTGCCTGAAGAACTTTCACTTGTTGTATTTGTGCGCAAGGACTGATATTGTGCGAGTGGCGGTTAATATCTGTGCGCGTGAAATAACATAATTTATTTGTGAGCACGTTGTATACCGACGCCATACCTACTGCTTTACATTTACGTTGTAAATAACACAAAATGGTAATGCATAATTTTGAGGCAGAGGGAAATCCTGGGGGAAAGTGTGCAGGAGGAAGACAGAAGAACATAGAGAGAAAAGGGGATAGAGAGAAGGTAGCAAAGCATACAAGTGTGCAGAGGAGACAGAGAGCGGGAGAGGGAGCGATAGGAGCAGGCAATCAGGCAGAGCAGTGCAGAAGAGGGAGGGAGTTTGTGAGAGTGAGAGTGAAAAGGGTGGGGGTGAGAAAACACGCTCTGCACGTGATTTAATCTGTTCACATGGCCTTGTATTACGCCGTTATAAATACTTAATGTAAGGCAGTGTATGCTGCAGAAACCCTCGCCTTTTAGTCATAATGAATTTGAAATGTGGGCAGCAGTTAGAGGAGTGCAGAAACACTAAATATGTTATAAAAGCAACAAAGAAGACTACATCAATGTGAATCCCCTAAACACAGTAATGCAGAGATAATGCATCAAAGCGTGTACAGCTCCGTTAACGTTCATTGGAAGCGAGCTGAAGCTGTCATCTGCTCTCGGCCCCGATGTTATATAATGATGGATAGGCCTGTGCTGCTCTGCTCTTCTCTCCTACAGAGGCATGAATCAAACCTGGGATGTGTCCTAAATATAACCCACACACACAGACCCCGCTGTGCGTAGACCAGCTGCAGCCCTAGTCAGGTATTATTTCTACAAAACGTCAACCTGATTAGGTTCCTGCACCGTAGCCTAGCTACGGAAGGGTTTTATGGAAGAGGTGGTACAATAAATTGGGACTCCTGGACTGTGGCAAAGACAAGAGAGCGTAGCATCTGCATTAGCTGAGTCAAGCTAAATGAGAGACTGGAGCTGCAGTGGTGCTGTATGGAATAGCCTGATTTAGTGGTATATGACAGAGGGTGTATTTTATAGTGCAGTTGATGTTATGGCATGGTATGGTTATTTGATAGCCTGCATAATATATCCAGTTGATGTTGAACTGGGAGACACTGTATATTTAAATATCAGTATTGAGAGATTAGAAATAAATCTAACCCTTTTGCTTGATGTAACTGTGATACAGCTTAAATGTTTGTTTGTTTTTCTAATATAAAAGGTTGTTTCTACCTAAAGTCACCTGATCATTCTAACATGATCATTCTGAATGAAATGAAAGATGGATGTTGCATGTGTTCGATTCATTATCCGCTCAATAATAACAGTCAGGGGAAGCAATAACTATGGAAGCAATGAATGTCAAATCATCCCTGTGCAGGTAGTAAAAAATAATAATTGATTCTGGTATTACACAGGTCTGAATATATATGCCATAACATAATAGAGTTTGGCACGTAAAGGGGGTATTATGTGTAGGTCACGTAGTAAGGTTGGATTAGGCAGGGTTTGGTGTGACACGGTATGGTTGTGAAGGTAAGCACCTGTCTGTCCGCCGTTTCTACGTCATTAACGGGAAACGTTGGCGTTGCAGAGAATACCAGTACTCGCACACAACATCAAACACAAGCCTGCACGGCCAGGCAAGCCCCTTAACGTACACACACACACACACACACACTAACGCACACATGCACAAAACACACACATTTCGTATCCTCCCCTCGCCCATGCGGAAACGAGGTAGAGTAGGAAGGATCTTCTAGCGTCCAACTGCACCACATCTCCAACACAAACCCCACGAACGTCCCGCGGACACGTTTCGTGAATGACACGCAAGGGAAGGACACATTATTGCGGCAGGTGACACGGTGGAATAAAATCACACCTGAGATCAAAACAGCAACCGTGGAGGCTCGCTGACGACAACCGTAACCGTGGTTGTAAGCCACCTTTACACGTAACGTCAAAGCTAGTTCGGGAAACCAAGTCAAGTTCAAACGAGCCGTTCGGGCTCGGTGGTGCAGCGTGAAGCGTTTCGGCACCGGGGACAGCTCTCGGGTTTTTCATTTCAGCACCCAGAGATCGACACGGGATATCACTCCGAGCCTTGTTAATGACACACCGTCGGGTGGTCATGCGTCCTAGTTTAAATTACGCACGAGAGACGGAAACACTTCGTAACACCCTGTCAATCCCATTCCTGTGAAAACCTGAACATAAATACACCTGGTCTCTTGTTATCCATCAACCGTGTCCGTGTTAAAAACGCATACTGGCATAGGTAGTACAGCCGGAGCACTTCACCGAGACCCATTTACACCTCCACCACTGCTGCTCCTACCTCGTCATTCCCATCCCGGGGCCTCCGACTCCCATCCCTCCACCTGCGGCGGTTCCGTTGACCGGCTTCATGTGCTGCCCTGCCCCCGGTCCTGTTGAGGGTCCTCCGGGCATCACCGAGCCCATCATCCCGGCGGCCCCGGGCTCACCGGGCTGTCCGCCGCCCTCCATGCTCGCTTCGTTCCCCATCTCGGTCTCGGCTCAGGAGACGGGAGGGAGCGGGAGAAAGGGATCGGCTCAAATCGGCGGTGTTGCTTTTATTTCGCTATGTTGTCTATTTTAATATATATATATATATAATCAAAAAGAATGAAGGGAGAGAAAAATGGAAGAGCGAACTCAGCGCTGCTCCTCCATCACCGCCATCATCATCATCTTCGTCAGCTTCAGGACCAGTGGGCTGCCTCCCGACGTGATGACGGGAGCGCGCCGCGGAAGCACAGGCGCGGGCGCGCTCTCTCCGACTGTATGTGCTGCTGATGCTGAGAATACGAGAGATGGAGAGGGAAGGGAGAGAGTGGGGGAGCTACGGCATAGGTTGCGTGAGTGCTCACATGACACTTTCTCCCACAATTCACAGAAGGGCATTTGGAGTGGCGTGAACGCGCAGAGGCCTCGGGATCGATTACACGGGGCATCACGTGTCCAAAAATACTCCACGGTGTTCACTCACTATTAATTCAGAATTGTTTCCTCCTGGAAGTAAACATTAGAGGTCCGGGAAACGTTCATCTGTTGAATTTAACATATCTGGACAGGCTGTTTGTATTGTATACATTGTGATACAAGAAATGTGAGTTCTAGTGAAATCCAAATAATACATTGGTTCAAAAGCTATTGCAGTATTATTTAAAATCAATAAACATTTCAAGCATATTTGACTATGATAAGTCTATTTGTTGTAAATATGTGTTGCTACATTTGAATGAAAGCTGGTGGGAATTTAGGCCAGTAAACAAGTGTATCCTTCGTTGTAGCCTGCAGGTCTGGATCCAGGTGAATGTGTTGTGATTGTCTGCCAAGGCTTGATACCAACCATGCAAAGTGGACAACTGGGCCGTATTCATTGTGTGTCTGTTTGTTGTAACTTGATCAATTAAAAACAATTTGTTTGGGAATAAATAATAATGTAACTAAAGAACTCAATCAACTGATAACGGTCTCAAGGCACTCCCTGTTTTATGTGTACGTGTGTCCAGGGCTGTAGGCCGAAATTTTGCTTTAGAGTATTAAAACACAGTATAAAAATAATCACAAAATTATTAATTCAACTGTATTTCTGTACTGTATTCCTCTATTGTGTTTTGGTGCCACATATGTAATTCTGATGGCGAATACAAAATTCTTTTCATTTTTACCTTCATTTATTTCCTTTTTTTTGCATAAACATAAATATTGTGTCTACAAAAGATACAGAATCCACCTTTAAAATATATATATATATATATTGTCATTGTATTATGGTATGAGTCCTTATCAAAAGCTACCTTTGCCCTCAGCTTTATTTAGGGCATTCTTTTAGGGTCTATCTAAATTGGGGCATTAGTCATCCTCCTACACTTCCTACATTCGTCATAATGTCGACATTGTTCTCGCAAATCTAAGAGCTCTGAATCCTAATTCCCTGGTAAGTCAAACATTTAACTGGTGGTGGTGTTCTGATGTTGTGGTTGTCACAGTGCTATTGTTAATTCATCATTGCTGATCATGGCTGGCCCAGCAAATAGTCACACCACATACCCCCTGCACCACATACACTTATAGAATACATACACTTATGGAAGACATGTAGGCCATGTATTAGGGTCACTGTGCCCTAATGCAGTGCTCAAAGGTAGACGTGACCTCATCATGGCTTAAATATATATGCATTTACATATTTACATACATATTAAAAATATATGTTTAAGCATCACAATATTTTTCGTTTTCCGCTATGCATTTCTCTGTCTAATTTTCTCATTTCAAATTTTATTAGAAATCAGATGCAGACTGTTACGGTAAGGGTCGAGTCAGTTTTGTCAACAGTTCCCGACAGGCAGCGGCACGATCCAGCAGGATAACTCAATTTACGTTTCTGTTTACAGTCCGCAAATTCCAAAACTCAACACCTTTAGGGCACAGACGTTACAGAAAATTACTCAGTTAAAGAGAGAACTGAGGCACTTAAATGTAACAATGCTGATTGTATTCAAAGCAATGCAAATAGCAAGCGGGCACTACCCAGGGACAACCTAGCTATGTGCCATAAAATAACTGCACTCTCCATACTCTGAATTATTAAGAGCTCTTGAGAAATGTTAGATCATACCTGTCGGTTGACAATGCCAGTGCCAACTTAAACACTTCAGTAATATTTATGATTTGTGTTCAAATTAAAGTGACAGTACTTCACTACAACAACAAGGTAAAAAATGAACACGTCACTCACAAGTTTTGTAAAATATTACAGATTTGTGCTTTAAAAACGCAAGGGGCTGGTCTAAGTCAAAAGTCCAGTGCCATTTTTTGTTCTCAGTTTTTTGCTGTTTGACAGAGATATCTGTGGATTAAGGCAAGTGACTTGGACATTTGAGCATGGATATTAATTAATGTCTTTTGGGAACAGGATACTGTGAAGACAATCTAAGCAGGTCAATGAACTAGCTTCAGAGCATTAAATGATTTTTTTGTCCACTTGGGTGCAGCAGAAACAACTATATAGCTATATAAACATATTGACTGACATATTATCAACTTTTAAAGTTGTTATGTTGTTAGCAAACAGGTTATTTACACATCAAGCAGATAAGGGGCATCGAATACGTTCATTTGGAGTCATGTTTCAGATTTAAGTTCAATATTCACTCTACTTTTTGCTCAGTTTTGATCTCTAGCAACTCTTGAGGAAAATATCTGGCTCTTTACCTGCTAAATGCTCTTTTGTTGGAGCTTCTTTGGTGAAAACATCTACCTATGTGGCTAAAAATGACACTGAGGAGAGCAGCAAGAGTAAACCAAAACAGTAAATGTGCGGGACACTTTGTAAAATGAGTTTGCCCCACTGGCTCTAAACAAGGCAAATGTGTGTTGAGTCTTGGCTGACCATAGCAAGCATGGGAACTTAGAAATTGGCCTTGAGAAGCTATAAAATAACCACCAACATTTGTCATATCTACAGTATCAGACTGTAATGGCAGGAGTCCAAGTGGGATATTTTCAATCTCCTATCATGAAGTGGCTGATTAATTGTGGATTCCAACATCCAGTTTCTCCTCCAGTGTACAGTTTCTGGCTGCTCAGGAAACCTGCAACACTGGAATCGATCACTTTGACAGACTGACTCATTGACTCTACTATGGGGTTGATTACTTAGGGAAATTAAAATGAGCAACATGCCAGCACTCCATTCCCAGCAACAGGCCAAGACAGGGAAACCCTATTGGTCAACTGTGAATGGTTGATTGAATGAATAATAGGCGGAGTAGACTTCAATCAGCACTTTCATCAGTCCAGAGGTAGAAATAAAGAAGACGGTTTTTAATCCCACTTATAGTGAACTATTCACATTTTGCTCATTTTAAGTCACACATAAAAAAATGAAATACATATATCCAGTTTTTCAGTTACACATTCTGATAAAGCACTTTTACAGTTTAGTGCACCAGAAAATATAAACAGCATTCTCATTTCTGTCATATACTGAGTCTGTGTAGCTGTCACATGAAAAATGAACGGAAGACTAACAAACGAACGATCCAAACCAGTCAGCTGTCATGTGAACAAAAAGAAACTCATGCATTATTGCATTATTGTTGTGCCAAAATGAACGAATTACTCTCTGAGACGACTCTTTACTACACATTCACACAGTACACACATTTTTTCTGTTTATCTTATCGTTACTCTTATGATGGTCTTACAATGGCTAACAGTAAGATAATTAACGAGCTAATGTTTCTGACATTTTATATTTTTAGGTGAACATTAGCTATAAAGACAAAGGGCTGAATTTAGCAGGATTGCTTAACTGAGATTCACCAACAAGACAAGCTGATTCACACTTGATTGAAGCTTTAACCCAAATTACAATCATTTGGGGAAAAATAAATATGTGTACTGTTAAATGGGGTGTCTATTCTACGTGACCGCTTCATAAATACATTTAGAAGAATTATTTACTGCAATAATTAAAAAATGATTATAAGCATAAGGAGAGGCTGTTCTCGCTTGTCTGTCTCCTTTTATTAATTCTCTTTCTTTTTGCCCAGTAGACACTATGAGAGCAACAGCCCTTTCAACTTTTTTGAATGTAAAAATTGAAAAGAACAATTTATTATTATTAATTGAGTTTATATTTTTGATCCCCATATAGTTATATATTGCCTGATACCCAAAGGGCTGAATGCAACTGAAAGACCGGTTCTTGCCTTTTTTCTTAAACTACCTATGCCTCACAAAAGAGTTGCACCACCTTTTTCATCCTCTGAATGCAGAGGTAATTACTGTAATGTGCGTGACGGAAAATAGTCGGTCTTTGTCAGCATTCTGTTTGGGCAGCGTATCCTGCAGCAGAGCAGACTGAGTGAAATCTGTAATGATGACAGTAAAGAAAAAGGAATTAGGTTCTTTTTATTGTAACCAGAGGTTTGAAACTGCATCGTAAGTTATGAACTAGTTACCAGTTTGTCCCCAAGTCACTGGGTTTTTGTGTGCTTTCTAACTTTATGGTGAAGCATTTTGGATCTGAATGCAAGATATTTTGGGCAGAAAGTGAAAATGAAGGGAAAGGACCAAGCTGACACGTGATTTCCTCTACTACACACACACACACACACACACACACACATGGGTGAGGAGAATGACAAGGGAAAGAATAGATCTTGAAACAATGAATGATACTGATAAGATAGTAAACATACAATTAACTTTTCTAGCACAGGACGTTTTGAGTTTATTTGCAGCAAAAGTACAGGTGAAACCAATAATAATAATTAATGAGTGCCCAGGGAAGCCATACTACTAGGACAGCATACACAATGCCAGGAAACTGAAAGTGAAAGCCTGAATGAAATGCAACCTCAGCAAATGTGTTTAGTTGTACTTGTGTCACTTTGACGAGTCAAAATGTCCATTGTGAAAAAGGTCTTCCAGTCATTGGACCTCTCCCTGCACACATACTGATTACATGAATACACTTAATCATAACAGGCGTAACAGTAATGTATTACATGAATAAGTAAACATTTCTGGACATAGGTAACTATTTTTAAATTAGGCTGTATTTGAAACTGCCTACTATATTAGCAGTACATACTGGCCAAAAGGTAGCATGTAGTATGCAGAATGCAAATAAAAGCAAAAATCTGCAGTACGCCACTAATACCCGAATTTCATAAGGATTATTATGCATCGGACCAGTCTGCCTCACCTACTGTGTCCCACAATGCAAAACGCTGGTGGTGGTTTGCCATTACATGATCGTATATACTTATATACTTATAACAGAAATAAGCAGTCCAGTTGCTGAATCTTCTAGATCTACGAGGCCTAATTTAAAAGTTTGATCCAACTTTCCTGAGGCAACTACACTACTGGTACTGACACTACTTTCCAACAAATGCTGTTCTAACAAACTTACGACATGTGATCAGCAGCAAACGTATATAATAATACCAGGACCCTAGAACTAGCTTTTCTAAATACAATGTGCTCGTTATTAATGTTATTGATTACATATGACTGGCTGTCCACTGGGAAATTGTTTATGGGAAAGCACTTTTTGAAATCATGTTACCTGGACAGGAGTAATTGCTGTTCACTCCAGTGTTGGACCAAATCAATGTATTTGGAAACCCTAACCCATTCATCTATTTCCTTCTATATTTCACTTCCAGAACTCCACTGTCATATCTGTTTTAACGTCACAAAGCTGTGCATTGTGGGTTATTCCCCTGATCAAAATCTGCAGTTACAGATTAAAGAAAGATGTTTATAACAGGTTAAAAAAAAGTCAACCCTTGAACACCTGCCAACTTCACAGTGGGCAAAGCCCTGAGCCCTTGCAGACTTAGCAGCTGTAGCTATTCGGTTTCTCATGAATTACAGTAGTGTCAATCAACAGAACACTGAATAATCTTACAGAGTCTGTGTGCATACTAACATCGTTCAGTATGTGTACTTGTCACTTTTCCAATGTGAACACACTGCATACTTAAAACCTGCTTTGAAATGAAATAAGATCAGGGCAGTGTAGTATTGCCATACAGTCAGTGTTACATGGTGAGTGGCTCCATCTAGTGTACATATAAGGTCAACACAGGTGAAGATTCAAACTGTGCCTGATCATCTTAAACTGTCATGTGACATTACACACACACACACACACACACACACACACACACACACACACACACACACACACATCCCATGGTCCCTCAATTTCTTGTGGTTTTATTTCACACCATCTCTAAAAGCAAAAGCAAACCAAAAATGTCACGCTGGTTTGTCAATTTTACAACACAGAAACATCAATGTATGTCCACCGTTTGGTAGTATGTGTAAACTAGTTCTGTTTAGTGCACTGGGTTAAAGCAGTTAGCAGAGCGGTGTCATATTTTCAATCAGTTAAATAAAAGCAGGCCGTCACAAAAGTTGATATACCTCCACTCCAGCTTGATCTTCTGTATCTCTGAAGTTGTTTGTCCATGGTAGAGCTTAAAAAAGCAATCTGAGTTTCTGAGCTGTTCTTAGAAGTTATATAACCTGTCAGTGTCTATTTTGAGGTTTCTGCATACAGTTGATGAGCTGTGTCCACTAAATTAACTTTAATTAAAATATTGCTGTCCTGTGCTGCTGCTTGTTTACACGGCTTATTCCTGCTTGTTTGTTAGCCAAGAGGCGTGTGTGGGGGGGTGGGGGGGGTCTTGGATCCATCTATCAAAGGAAGCCAAGCCTCCGAACTTGTTTCAATTTCCTGAGCAACCAGTAGCGTCCATCTCTTCTGTCGCGCCACAGAAATCTAACATCAATCACACACACACAGACACACACACACAGATACACAACCACCACTGGAAATGTAATCAAGGCGAGACAAAGGCAAAAGGAAGGACAGAGGAGGAGAAGAGAGCAACTTGCACAGTCATGGAGACAGAGAAAATGGAGAGGGGGAAATAGGAAGAAGAGAGAGAGGAGAGAGTGCTTCTGTACTTGCATTACTTGATTTATCTCTCTTCATATTTTCTACTTACTATGGGTTAGGGGTAGTACCTATATATTTGGTTCTTAAATAATGATAATCACTATGTTTCTCCTCAGTTATCCCACTGACAGAAACTCTTCACATTTCAAGCAGTGTATTGCCAGCTGCTGCTTAACTCTGATCATAATGGTAGACAGCTACTAGTTGGAGACATCTTTTAAGTTAAAAAGGTACAGTAGGTATGTCTCAAATTGGACATCTTGACTAGCTTGAGTCTTGGATTGTTACCAGTACTGTTGTCATCCACTAGGGGCATTTTTTAATGGTTAATGGTTAATACATGTGTGATATCTGCTCCCATTAACAGTTATGTTTATTCTCTACTCACATCAGTCAAATAATAGGTGCAAACAGGTGTCCATGACACCCCCCTCAGCCTCACCTCACTGCCAAAGTTGCATAATCCAGCATTATGCAAAGCACTGTGGGTTGTTGGCCAAGAGGGGGCACTGTATGGATGAGAAAAAGAGAAGGTACAGTGCAGTGCAATGAGGTTAGGTAAGTCGACAGGCTAGAAAGGTGTGCAGCATTCCACCTGCTGATCGGTTTCATAACAGGTCTGCTTAACATGTAACACATTACGAAAAGTAATGCCCCAGGTAATGTCACTTTCAGTCCTACTCAAGTGATATGATGTAAAGCCAGCGTTTAAACGTGATATGTGGATATGCATGTGCCTGAGGCTAAATAGTTAGTTAAAATAAGATTGTATTGTTAGATTAAAGACTAGAGAACTCGTTTTAATCCAAAGTAAATATCAAGCCAAATCCCAGACATATCTTAAAATGCATCACATCGGGCAATAATTGAGGACAAAAGTTGCTTCAAAGCCACTACGTGAAAGTTCAGTGAACACACACTGCGTCATTTGTAAGACATCATGGTATCGTATCACACCAGTCATTAATCCATGCTTCACTTTTTCACTGAACTTTGGCTGGTAAAGCAGTTATAATTTTATATTATAGATATAGATATTTGAGTCTTTTAAGGATTGGACAGAACTTAGTGCCCTGTTTTACATCTGAACCCTAGGGCGCAGTCTTTATTTCAACGTTACTCCAGAAATAATGCACACAAACACTCAAACTCTAAAACTACAACAACAACAAAATCCCAGGGAAACAAGCCATTGTGTTTTTCATAATTGATTGAACTGGTGTTTTCCACTTTGGTTATGAGTAAGCTTTGCCTGATAGACATAGTAAGCGTGCAAGTCAGCACAATACCATAGCCCCGGAAAAGGTACACTGGAATGGAACACAGCCACTATCCATAGCCACACCTGTGTTTGACAGGTCAAATCGAGCCCCATGAGAGAGCTCCGTTCTGGTCTGACTGCAACATCAAGTAGCAGCTAGATGATGTCATCCAACTCTCTGTAGAAGAATAGAAGTAAAAGTTATACTCCCCAACCAGATGCAACATAACTAACATGGGAGTTGGGAGAGTCAGGGAAATGTCAATCAGATATCTGGATAATGTCTCTGAGTAAAGATACAAACAGGTCTAACTTTAGTCCAAGTTCAAGATTTAAGGTTAAAGTCCTGTTTTTTGCTTATTTTTCTTATTTTGAAGTAAACCTCTGCTCAGAGCTGTGTGGATACAGACTGTGTTGGTTGACATCTGTCTCACTTTCTCTTGTGAATACACAGAAATCGGTATTCACAACCCAATTACAACCTGAGAATATTCATATTATTACTTAGTAAAACATTAAATACGTTTTTTTTACAGCTACATTAAAACAGCATTTTAAAAAGTAGTGCATATGTATATATGCATATATACTTATTTATAAACCATATTTAAAAGGCAAACAAGTGTTTAGTAGCCGTTATACAACGATTCATTATGAAACTAAATTTAAAAAAAACAACAGAAGAATATCACAACTTGCAGCGTTTCACTTCTGTTTAGTAACCCGCAACATTTTGGATGCAAGTGCACTTCCGGGACTTTCGTAATGTTTTTTTCTTTTTGTGCAAAGCGCACGCAGGGACCAACAGGAGCGACCCTGCTCTTTAAGCAAGAAACTGATGAATGAATGAAAGCGGCCAAGCCCGTCCTGCATCTTATTACCACTCCAAAAATAAAAGCTTTTCACTTGAAGGGACTCGCCGCAGAAACGGGGACGGAAGGTGAGACATAAATACCGGGTTTTATGTCCGCTTGGAAATGTTTTCTTTGTGTTAAACCATTTCTTTTTGTTTGCATTTGGAGTCAATTAGGCTCCAGACAATAGAGGAGCGTGCTGCACTCGTGCACCTTTGCTTCCTCCCGTCTGCATTGCTGTTGCAGCCTCCTTCCGTGTTATGAAACAAGCAAGCACGCCGCTTTATTTTATTTTTTTTTGTCATTAAAAAAAGAAAAAAAAAGAAAAGCCATCGTAGCATGCAGCAGAGATGCAACCGGGGGATCACCGGAGCAGCAGACGAACATCTGCGGGGTTAAATAGCCTCGCTAAAATCTGCGCCGAATATGTGGCGGCGTTACCTAACAGACAGTTAGGCTGTAAGGGCAAACCAGGAGGAAGTGGATTATGTAAAGAGTTGTGTAAATTGAGGCTTAAACGTCAAATTAGGTGCTCTACATTTCCATGATTACTTAAATCAGATGTGATCAGCTGTGTGCAGTTTGCAGTTGAACCCCCCGGTTGTTGTTTTTTCAGCTGTCAGAATAATTTGATGAACTCTTTTTTTTTTTTTTTTTTTGTGCGCAAGAGACAGAGAGTCATGTGATGCCCGGGGGGTTGCAGAGGAGTTCAGAGAGCAGCTATTGAGGCGCCGTGCCCGGAGGGTTCTCCGTGCCCGGGACACACCGCCTACCTGTGCCCATGCGGAACCTCTGGCTCCTCAGTTCGGCACCCATGTTTGCCTAAAAGCGGCTGGAGCGCAGCTCACCTAGAGATTCGCCTTATTTCTTAAAACGTTCTCAGACAAAACACAGTCAGTGAAGTGATCCGTTGATAGTCATATTGACGTCAAACCAGTAACACACACCTTTCAGTTTCAGTTACAATGTCTATATCTGTAGATCTGTTTTTTTTAACTCCCTATTTACAATTGAGTTCAAGCCTCTTAACCCTTTCTGTCTAAACCAAATATGAAATGAAGAAAACTGTATTGTTGATGACTGTTGATAATCGTATTGATATCAAACCAGCAACATTACACCCTTCACTACAGTTTCAATGTCTATTTCTGTAAAATATGTCACAGACATTAAAAAAAAAAAAATATATATATATATATATATATATATATATATTATTGTTTTAACTCCCAAGTCACAATTGAGCACAGGCCTCTCAACACTTTTCTGTCTTAACTAAATATAAATTAAGTTTAAAATTAAATTAAATGAAAAAATCTATTACTGATTGCCATTATCAAGGGCAAACTCTAATAGGGCTGGTAGTAGTAGCAGCAGCGCAGCAGCAGCACCCATTCAGGGTGGGTCAATTGATTTAGGATTCCCCTCACCATGGACAGTTAAAAGAAAAGGCTAAAAGAAATGATGCCAGAGAACCAGGGACATCATCTATTCTTTATTCCACACATTTTTCTTCTTAGTCAAACCTGGCACCTACATTACCCACAATGCAACTCAGCCGAGTGTCTGAGATTCGGGTGTATTATGTAGCCTCGAGCCACGAGCCTCAAGCAGAGTAGAGGAGTGTGCTAAAGAGGCCTGGTGAGCTCACTTCTTTATCCACATGCCCAGATTTCTTTCCATTTTCAAACTTGTAGTCTTCAGCCACAGCCAACGTTGACTCCAGTGACATGACTTAAGGACATTTATCAGACTTCACACAGCTCCCTCTGGAACCACCAAAGGCTTTATACAACTTCTGTTACATATGCAGTAGGCTACTACTCCCCATGACCTGTAAAAAAACTTTGATGTGTAAAATTGTTGGAGTTTCCCTTTAAATACCGACTTCAACAGGTATAGGTAAAACAGATAATTTACAGCACTTAGCTGTGCAGTTTTCATTTGTGGGCTGACGAAGGAAGTCGGGGGCAAGCAAGTGCATGTTTGGTTGTCCATAAGAATTGAAAACATTTAATTTTATTAGTTCAACAAACTGCGAGTTAAAGGGGTGTTTTTATTGTATTCTGGGGGGAATCCGAAGCAACAAAAGTTACCTGGTTTTCCATAAACACAGAGCGCTGACTCTAAAAAGTGATTAAGAAAGATAATCTTAAGACTTACAATGCTGTTATACAATAGTATCTTCTTTAGACCTCTTTAAACCAGAGAAGGATGTGAGCTCATTACATGCAGGAGTGACACTGAGAGCTGACAGCTGAGAAAAAAACAAAAAAGTGAGAGTTCCTTAAATCAACATGTCTTCTAGCTGCAGTGCATTCTGGTCAATTTAGGTTACTGTCTGTTTCTGTTTGTATGTGTGTAAAATGGTAGCTTTAGATTTTTTTCTCCTGCTGCAGAAGAAATGCTGTTTTTGGCCACTTATTAATGCGAAAACACTGCAAATGAACAAAGTGAACCTCCTGTACAAATACATTACTCCCTAAAAGTACTTTGGTGTCTATTCTTTTAATTACTGGCTGTATTTGGTAAAGCTTTCACTACTGCAGTTCATGTCATTTTCCATGAGAGCTTTGTAACACTGATCAGCCATTTTGGTTTCAAGTCACATACTGTATCGGGTTAAACAACCCGTGGCAGGAAGATTGTGTTCTAATAGTCTCATTCTTTGACCTTTCTGTCTGCCTCTGCTGTCAGTGGTGATTCAGCAACTTTGTTCTTTTAATCTGACTTTGGTTTATGTATCCAGCGAACCACTTCAGCCAGACCTGAGCTAATGAAACTCTCTTGTTTTCTATCTTTAAAAAAAGCAAAAATACATTCTTCACCTCCAACTGAACAGAAGAACAACAGGCGTTGTGTAAAGTGTACAGTGCGTTTACTCTTCTCATTGTGAGAGGTTTGATGTGCATGTCTTTAAAATGCTTCAACCTTTCAGTAACTCAGTGTCAAACGTTATTGTACGAACCCAGACTCATGGTGGTGGAGATACAGGATTTGTGAAGGTTGCAGTGCTTATTGTCTAGAATGGATGCTTTAATCTTGTGATTAGAGCTATTGAAAACACTGTTTAGAGACCATATGCATCTAGATAGTCTACGTGTTAATGCAGGCAGATCATTTAATAGATTTTATATTGTATTTTATAATACCAAAAAAAAGAGAGGTTGTCAGTCTCATGTGGCATGCATATAGCTGTGGTGTTTTGTGTACAGTGCGGACACATTTCAGACTCTATAAAACCCATTTTAGACATCCTTTTTCCTGTTAAGTGTACTCTAAATAACCTTGTATTATATAAATAGCATGTTTGTGTTGGTGAATATAGAGAAGATGTTTTAGCAGATATTGTTCATTTAGCAGCAGTAAAAGAAATAAAGGCATTTGTGAGTTCTGAGGGCACACATACACAGGTGAGTGTTACACCTAAAGGCGGTGTGTGGGCTGTTAGCTGTAGTAAGGTAAATGACTGAGCATATGGTTGCCATTTTTGCCTCACAACTGTTTTTCCTTAAATGGAAAGACTGGCGTGGAAAATCCCCATACTGCTCTTACACTCCCTTCAGGGCCTCAACCTGCTTTTGATGATTTAACGTTGTCTTTCTCAGCGCATGATCGCTCGTAAGTTTTCCTCCCAGAGTCCAGGCTTTTAATTATGAGGGCATGCCTGTTTGGATTTGTCTGATTTTTAGCACCAGATTTCTTCCGAGAAAAGGGAGTGTGTGTCTTCTTCTGGGCTTTCATGAACCTGTTTGCTCTTGTACTTGTATTTTTGTGAGGGCCAATAGTAACATGGGACATGGGAGGCTTTTTACTACTCTTCATCATTCCCATTAAAAAGATTTTACTTGATGAAACCTAAATAAATAAACTTACCTATATAGAAACACAGAAGTCTCCTGGTTAATTAAAAAATGCTATACTTTAGGTTCATGTTATGGCCAACAGTTTAAATGATTTCAACTTTGTTTGTGAGAGATCATGTCGTTTTTCTTCAGTTTGGTACGGCAAATGGCTCTAAATGTTACAATACTGTAGATGCCTCAGCTCGCATTGATATGAACAAGAAGTCAGTCAGATTTGCCAATCAGAGCTTCAACAAATACACATCGTCATTTAAATAAGAAACACAACAATCATCAATTAGTAAAATGTCAAAAGTTCCCATTACGATGTCTTTTTTTTGTCCGACCAACAATCCAAAACCCAAAACGTATCTACTCTCAAAAGCAGTAAATGCTCACATTTTAAAAGCTGGAACCAGTGAACTAGTTTGGCATTTTTGCTTGAAAAGTTAATTCATTGTCAAAATAGTTGCTAATTCATTTTGTGTCAATAATTGACACACCTTTGGGGTTTGCGTTAGGTATGTAGTTTAAGTTACAGAAAAACGTTCTGGGAGTGTGTCTGAGGATGTTTGCCTGTGTAGATGCACCTTGACATTAGTCCTGTGTTTACCATGATCCATGGCTACACCTCATGGTCGTCTGTCGTCTTGTTTGTCTCCAAGTTGCACTTGTTTGAACTCCTTCGTAACATCTGTTCAGAGTGAGTGAGTGTCCCTTTCTAAATAACGTGTGTTTTTGAAGGTCACTCAGTAGCCTCTATGGGCCTCTATGTAACTTGTGTCAAACCAGAAACCAAAGACTTTGCATGCACATTTTTATACTATAGATCCACTAAAAAAGAAATCAGAAAAAGCGATTTCTTTGCCTGTGTTGGAATTCAACAAATGAAACTGTATGTGGAGTTTACATTTGACTAGAAAGGCAGGAATGTCTGTCTGTCTGACTGACGACTGTATGTCCTTCAGTTATCTCAACAACAGCTCATTCGATTGACTTCACACTTGGCAGGTGTATTGCTGATGATCCGAAGAAGTGCAGTGACAATTTTGGTGCAATTTTTCCAGATGGTGGCGCTAAAACAAAGAACTACGTTTTGGCCTGTAACCTTTTGAATCATAAGTCTCGGAAATAAAATCGTTAATCCATTTTCTGCTATTTTGAATTTTGTCCTATTCTTTTCCTACATATTTTGAGTATTCATCGCCAATTTTGGTACAAAAAAACTCTTGACCAAGCCGGAAAAGTAAAGTTTTTGGTATTCCATACAGTTTTGCTGTAACTGGCCCTCAAAGTTTGCCGAAAGCCTGTGGGCAAGTCTTATATTACAGATATCTCCTGAATGCGTTGTGCTATTAAATGTGCTAACCACATTTGGTGGGCATGTAGATATGATGTGAGTGAACATGAACTGCCATGTAAATGTATAAACCGAGCAATAGCCCCAAAGCTTTTTGCTTCTTGCTCGCATCCACTTGAGTAGCTCAGATAACTGCTGACTTTGAGTTATTTACCATCTGCATACTTTGCTTTTGTCCCATTAATGATTAAACTCAGCGGTCAAAGAAAGGGTCAGTGCAAATATACATAAAATGATTTCACTAATGAAGTAGCTAATTGTTTTGCAACTGTTTGTTTTGCATGATAAAGTCAAGTCAAATCTTAAATCTTTTGAAATTACATGATTGAATAGAATGTTTGATTGTTATTTTTATTATAAGTTAATCTGTTGAAAAGCCAAAGAAATGTGGTAGACAAACAGCAAAACCTGGCTGTGGGTCAGTCTGGCATCATAAATATGTTTTTAATTTATTAAATGATGAACATTTTGTCATTTAAGTTCAGTCGACTAATCATTTCAGAACTATGTAAAAGAATCAATCAATCAGTACTTTTGATTCTATCTAGTCTACGCTGTTTCTTTTGATGAACAAAACCCTGTTGGATCATATTCCCTTTTTACATGTTCTGTGTGTCTGATGAACCTGAGATGAAACGTTGTCAGAGACATATGGTAATATCTAACATAGCATATCTTTTGATGAACATTTGCTGGTTTGCCAACGTCATTTAAAAAAAAATCTGTCTAAGGGCTTGACAGTGGAAGGAAATTGATTCCTGTAGAGAAAACTACCTGTACATGTGTTCCAATCACCTTGACAGAATATTGGCTTGATGATGATGAATAAAAATATATGTTTTAATTCTTTTTGTTTTCATATTCACTAACTCAACAAGTGTCAGTCCACTCTTCTTGTCTTCTTTTTGAAGCCATCAACCATCAGTTTTGTATTGGCAGCTGGCATATTAACCATCTCCTATTGTGGATAAGGTTAAGATAGGTTAAGCAGAGGAAACCCTTCTTTTCCATTCTCCTTATGTGAACTTGAAACAACCCAATGAATCCCCTAAACCCTCACTGATTGGCAGTAGAGCAGCCAGCAGCATCCAATTGGAGATCATCTTGGTGCAATGATTTCTGATCCCTCCCTCGCTGCTTCTCGACCCGTCCCAGTACATCTACATAACTCAGAAAGTTTTGTAGGTGAGTGCCTGATTTACTTAAGTGCTAATTCTCTTCATTTGATGCTATGAAGAGGTCCAAACAAAAATGAACAGTATTTTGACTTAAATTGTTGATAACTTCACTTCACTGTCTGGCTTCTACAAGCTCCTCAACAGGAGATATAATCATTTGTGGGTGTTTTTTTTTCTTATTATTCTTGTTTCCTTTGTATAATTGTGTTTGGACGATGCAGGTCAAAGGGAGCTCAGTTGGGCGGGGATACAATATAACACCCAGGTGGGATTGGCCTGAGAGTTTACTATTGTAAAAATGTCCTCTGAAGCGAGTCGGTGCAGCTCAGCAATGTTCACTGATCCAGGTGTGTGTGTGCATGCACATGTATTACTCATGTTGTGGGGACATAAATCTTTTCACACAATCACAGTGTGGGGACTCGCCTTCTTTTTGGGGGCAAAACGCAAGTCCCCATGAAATAAATTATTACATTTTAAGGTGAAGACTTGGTTTAAGGTTAGGTTTAGGTTAAGGTTAAGTTAGAAGAGGGATGGACTATGTGGGTTAGGGATAGGCAAGTTGTGGCCATGGTTAGCATTAGGGTAAGTCTTCAATGTGATAGAAAGGTGTGTGTGTGTATTAGCCTGTAAATGCAGGCTAATCCTGAATAGACGTGTCTGTGTTGTAAGTATTTATAGCTTCAATATTAGCTGCTGTTGTGACTGGGCTAATAGCTAAGCTAAATGAACCTGGAACCATAGAGAAGTGTGCATAAAGGGCATTTTGAGCAGCAAGAGGAAGATGAGACAAATGCATGACAAATCAGCAGAACCCAGACCATGATTATTTAAAAATTCAAAACTTAATTCTGTATCACCCAGGACTCAAATTCCCAACGTTAGTTAGCAAGGGAAAGCCATGATCTCGTTGACCTATGGAGCTTGAAAAACCATAGATGTCTTCACACTATGCAATCACCAGGGTTGCACCTAAAAGCAAACTGTTATCAAGACAATGTTCTGAGAATGTGTCTACTTTATCTAGACAATGTAGAGATTTTTACAAAGATTAATTGCTCCATAAGTGACAAACTGATGTTTAAAGATGCTCTATTTCCACTGACTGTTTACATGAGGATAGAATTCAAAATTCTGTTTCTGAGATACAATTCTGAAATTTACCACGCTGCCTGAATGCATTTCACAAAACACGACATTTCAGGTTACGGAAAGGGATGGCCATTTCCTGTTTTGTGAAATGATGTTGTGTTTTAAACTTTTTCACTTTTTTAATAAATAAAAGGTTTCTTAATCTAGTAACTACACACACAACTAACAACTTAGTCATACATAGACATAGATGCAGTGCTTTTTCTCATGTGGGCCACTCTGGCATTCTCGGATACACTTGGTCCCACGTCGCAGCTTGGTCGGTTGATATGTTTTCTTTCTCTCTCTCTCTCTTTCTCTCTCTCTCTCTCTCTCTCTCTCCCTCTCTCTCTCGTGGAGCTCCCAGGAGCTCTTGCATTTTCTGACATTCTTGGTCAGCTTGAGTCGGCCTGTCTCCCTCCGTCTAGTAGGCGTCAGGGTGATAACATCTTCTCACACTCCCATTTGGCTGGGTGTGATTGAGTCATGGTGGCTTTCAGAGTTTTTCAAAGATCCAGTTCTAACCTTTGTTCACGTTAGAAATGCAGACGTTGAACTGCCAGAATGGAGCTGATTTCTTCTAGAAGAGTTCTCTTTTCAGAGTTGGTTGGATGCCGGCCTTCAGCACGTTCATCTGATCTGATCTCTGGGTGGGCCTGGAACTCAACTGGCCGCCTGCATAGGCAAATTTAGGTCCTTTCCTGAAGTTGCACAGTTCACTTTCCATAATGTGCAAGATTATCTCTCATTTCATTTATGACGGTATGTATGAGAGGGGAATAGTGTTTGTCAGCTCCCTCTTGCTGCTCTGTTCTTCCTCCTGCCAGGCCGCTGTGTGGTGGGTGAGAGGTGTGTGAAGTTGTCTGTGGGGGATCCAGAGGGAGAGTGACAGCAGGGCCAGATTTCTCTCTCTGTGGTCCTGCTAGTGTTTTGAGGGTTTGAAACTCAAATAGAAAATTCCTTAAGTTGTCTTGTACTATAATTTAACCGTTATTGTAGAAGTTGATAGTTGTCATCACAGTATCTGGATCCTTACTATCTATTAGTTTCCATCCATTACAATTGCCTTTTCTTTCTGTGGGTGGGTGGTGGAGAATGCTTGCACTTTACAGGTACTGGGGTGTTCAGAGTGAAATACTGGGTTGCTGACCTCTCTTTTTTCACAACCTAGTGATCAGACAGCAAAGCACATTCAGAGGGAGGTTCCTGCAACTCTGCTGTAATATGGAAGTTGCTGTTAAAGGACCGCTGCAGGAAGTCATTCATGACCACTGCAATTTCAGCCCTCTGAGTTGGGAGAGGAAAATGGTCCTTTTTAGAGGCAACAGACAACATAATATGCAGGGTTGTGCAGCAGTGTGGGAACACACTAACCAGCAATTCCAGCTTGAAGACCGATACAAGCCAAGTGACCTCACGGTGATTAACATCGTTGAACTCCTCGTTGGATTGACTCACTGGTCCTTATTTGACTGAAAATGAAAATGGAATGAAGTTGATTACTCACTTAAACTGTAGCAATTTTTATAATTGACTTAATCATTACGGTTGTTAAACCGAGTAAAAATGGCACATGTTCTCGCTTCAAAAATTCTCAAATGTGAAGAATCTAGGACCAGAGTGAAAAAAGTAAAACTGATAATGAAAAGAATGAAGACAAGTTACAATTATATAAAAATGCTCATTAAAAAAAATGGCAAATATTGTGTACATCAATATTTGATGAAAAAAACTATATAATAATACCTCAAATGGGTTTACTTAAAAAAAGAGTTTATTCAAGGACTTCATGTATCTTGTGATCTCATGTTGGTTCAGGCTACAGTCCTATTTTGTACTAGAGAAATTTGGGTTATCTCAACCCCTCCCCCCTTTGGTCATGGGGGTGTTTTATAGGACAGACCAGACTGCTCCCCTCCCCCTGACTCTCCATGCAACCCCCTCTCCGACATCTCCTCCTGTCTTTGTCCATCTCCCTCATCATACTTCATGCCTCCCTCTTTATTTTTTTTCCACTGTCTGTGATTTTTATACTTTGCCCTCTTCAGCATCCTGTTTCCACATTCACTAAATTTAAATAGCCTCTCACTCTGTTTGGGTGCTAGCCAAAACTAATGCTGTACTCTACAATGCAATGTTGGCTGAATTAGACGAGCTTGGAATGTCTCCTTGGCCCGCTGTGTGAGGTTATGTAAGGTAAGACGGTGTAAGGGGTAAAACATGAATGGTTTCTTCCTTTTTTTAAGATTTAAACTCCCCATGTGCATTTAAGATCAAGAGAGTTTGAACAGTTTGAATGTTTTTGTAATTTTAAAGTAGTTGTTTTAGCACATGAAGATCTCTGTGTGCATATTGAATTTGAAAGTCTTGTCTGTACCTATCTCACTTTTGCTGAACAGATTGTAAAAAAACTATACCATGCATACCAACTTTTGGAAAAAAAAAGCTCTATGAAATCTGTTATCCAGATCCTGTTTTGTGTATATTATTTCTGAATTCTGTGTTTTATTATTTAACCACATTTACACAACGTTGCACTATTTTTTTTTAATCAAGGAAAGTACGTCAATACAGTTGTAAAGCAAAATTCATCCTTTCGTAAAATAAAGTGCTTAACATCTGAGCTTCACATTATAAATGAAACAAAGTAACTGTTTTTGAAATACAAGCTAAACAATTGGAGCTGCTTGATGAGCTATAGGTCTGTGTATGTGTCTGTCCATTCTAAGTCTTTCATCTCTATTAAAGTACATGACTGTCAGTCTCTTTGTGCACAGCTCAGTGTATACCTCCTGCTTATCTGTGTGAAGATCTATCTGAAACTCCTCACAGTCAACTGAGCTGAGTTCTACTGGGAAGTAGATGTGGGGCTCTGTCCACCCCTGTAACCCCCAGAAATCTCACGCTCAGGCCCCTCCAGTAGTCAGCAAGATCCAAACCGGGTGTGAAGGGCTCTCTGGACACACTAATACACTAAATTGCTAATAGGCAATCCAGATAGAAATAGAGATATGGCATTGAATTAAATGCCGACTTCCTTGTCCAGTAATAGGAATTCAAATGTTAATAAATAATGCATGCAATAAATAAGTGCACTGTAAATAATAATTTACGCCTGTGCTCTTTATTTCAGGTGCGTAGTGTGGCCATGCTGAGGTAGCTGCAGCCTACACATCAGGATGTCTGATGAAGAGGAAGAGCAACTGAACTGGAGGAAGAGGGAGAGAGACGATTGTGAAGACGAAGACACAGATGGAAATGAAGATGAGGGGATACCTGGTGAGGCCTAGTTTGTAGATTATGTTGTGTATATTCACAGTGTTTTCATTGTATTTACCATTAACAAATGTGCGTGAAACTAGAAAGCACTTTACAATTTTTCAAGTGAGTCAGAGTGATGAACATGGAGTTATGATTTTTTTAATAATTCATATGGCTGTTGTGCTACATGCAGAATGCCACCAGATTTTGTTGGATCAACTTCAACTTCAGAGAGTTTTAATTTCTCTGTGCACAACACAAGGTACATGCTGTATATTGTCACAGGAGAAGATAGGTTTAAATGTCATTGCAGTGTGTTCAGTACCGGTATAGCTCTGTCTTGAAGCAAGGCATTAAAAAAACTACAACACTGAACCAACAACAACACTGGAATTTGCAATGTTGAAATAGTTTAACCTTTTGAGAAATAAGTGTATTCACTTTCTTTCAGAGAGTGAGACGAGAAGAACGATACCACTCTTATGTCTGTGCATAAAGTATGAAGCTAGAGCCACGTGGTGGTTAGCCTAGCTTAACATAAAGACTGGAAGCAGGGGGAAACAGCTAGCCTGGCCAAGGTTAAAAATACGAGGAAAATTACCTAAAGATTTAATTCATGTCACCATGTCAATAATTGTATCAGCCATTATAGTTTATTGACTTGCATATCCTTTTAATTTAGGTTGTACAGATTTTAGGGATATGAAGCATTTAAAACAATCTGAAAAATTACATAAGTGGTATCATACAGATGTTTAAGTATTTCTTCAAAAGCCAAGAGCACCACTCAAAGAGAGGCTTGCTGCTGCTAGACGACATGTAATTGGTTGGTGAATCACTTGTGAGCTGTTTAACCACTCATCGCTGTCAACAGCAGCTACATTCAGATCATCAAAAAACACTGTAATAACAGACAAACTAAACAAAGTGCCAGTAATGTTGTTCCAAGCTTGATGTGGTTCTTTAATGTCATAATGACTCCAGTTGATCTTGTACAAGGTGTCCTGTCTATGCAGTCTATGGGGAAACTGCCTTTTGGCCTTTAAGTACTGTAGTTCTCCAGTTCTTTAGCCGTTTTAATAAATCCATGGATGAACCAATACTTTCTGTGCATTGGGGAGTGGCCAGTAGCATAGCGTGTGCGACGTTTCCAGCCTATAGAGAGCTTTGGGCTCCTCGTCACTGTGAGTCAGTGTTAGATAACCCTGTAATGTGGCAGATTGCATGTTATGTTTGGGCCTAGGCAGCAGAGACCTGTGAACCTGTGAAGAACTCTTAACAAACATACACATAGATGTACACTCTCGCGCACACACATACATTAGCTCTCTATTTTCTCTGTCAAGCAAGCACATCTTATTCTTCTCGCTCTCCTCTCACACACTCCCTCATACACATACAGACTGCACGTTTCCCTAATTTCACAGATTGCCATATAGCTTTTATGCTAGCTATGTAGTTATCTAGGTTCTCAAAGTGTGTGTGTGTGTGTGTGTTTGAGAGAAAGAGAGATGATGATGATGATGAGCCATTATTCATTCAGCAAAATATGATTCAGGTCCTTGTGCCTTTCTGCTCTGGCTTATAAAACATTTTTACAGTTGTGCAACACTTATTACTGACCCTACGTAGTAGTGGAGGTGGCAGAAGTCTAAAGGCTACAGAAGTGGGTTTGGGGTTGTGAAGTTGCCGGTGTGATTCCCTTAACGGCATGAGTAGGATTTGTTGGTTGCAGTTTGTAAAAACATCCAGAAATATATATCCATCCATATATATTTTGTCAAAGGTATGTCATTGTGTCATTGTACTGCAGTTGTGAGCCAGTATTGCTCTAAAATGTCTGCATTGTTGTTGAAGGCTCCAACAACTAAATCTGTTGTTGAGCCCAGAGGACAAACAGCAAGTTGTAAAGAAATAAAGCCTGTTTGGCAGATTATTTAATATGATTGTTGTTTGGCAGCTATATTTTTTAACATGGAGGAAATTAAAAAATTACCCCTTTTGCGTGGAACTTAACAATATTGTAACTGTGACACAAACTAAAGCATGCAATGATATTCACAATATTATTTTTATGCAGTACTGAGTAAATACAAAGCAATTTAAAGTAGAAAATAAGACTGGTATGCTTTTGAAAATTGGTGGCGTTGAAGTAATGCAAAGTATATGCAATCTCACAGTTGTCCTGAGGGTGTGAACCAAGCAGATGCATAATAGAAGCGTTTATTTAAGTACACTTGTATAGTTTTGAATGATTGCACATTGCAAAGTATGTGTCATCTTTTAGTATCGTTAATTAAACAGCATTGTCCCACAATTACTTACAGTTGCATTTGTCTTTGGACCTTAAAAAGTCTAAACTGGCCCTGCACACATTGTCCTTAATAGGCTTAAAAAACATATTTTTTAAAGGGAAATCTTGTTTCGATCTTTCAGATCACCAAGACATTGTCTTGGTAGGTGTGTTTTTCCTCACTTTGCAAGTCTGTTTTGCTTTTGTGACATCATCACCCCCCGCCATCTCCTGCGTCTGTCCCACGGTTGCCATAGCAACTGCCACCAGGACGCTGGAGTCGTGCATCGTTTCCTCCTCCAGGTTCGACATCCCATTTTCTTTGTCTTTCTCCCCCATTTTCTTTTCTCCCATTTTCTTTCACTTTATACTTATACTTTATACTTTTCTCCTCTAATTTTCATTGATTGATCTTCATCCTTCTCCATTCTTTGTATTCTTTATGTTCTCCATAAATTCTTCTTCTGACTACTTTGTCTTTATTCTTGATTTTATTTCTTTCCTGTAAGGTACTTTTAATAGATGTGCTTTTAACCAACTGCTGTAAAAAATATATATAATATCTCTTCCTCTGCTCTGTTTTAAGCTGTTGGAAAGCACCTTCAACGGAAAAACACAAAAAGATTCACAAAAATACAGAGAACATGTGCGCACATTCACCCTAGAAAATGCCAGAAAGTGGAAGTGTATGTGGTCTGTGTGTGGCAGAAGAAGCCATGTCTCAAAAAGTTTAAAACATTGAGAAATGGACCTGGGAAGGTGAGACCAGTCTTCTAAAACAAAATCATCCTCCTCAGCATCACAGTCCTGCTAGTGTGTGTGCGTGTGTGTGTGTGTGTGTGAGAGAGAGAACAGATTGAGAGGTGTGTATTGCATGTTATTGGCTCTCTGCAGCTCAGATGAGGCTGCCATGAAGTTTAGTCACATCTTTCATTAGACACCCGTACTCATATATGTACACACACACACACACACACACACATGCCGACTCCAGGGAGCAGGAGAGTAATAGTCTGTTAATTAGCCTGTTGTTCCCCTGCCTGTGTGTAGGCGTGGGTGAGCAGAGTACACTCTCAAGTTTCAACTGAAAAGAACTCAAGTAAACAGGTTTCCTTCCGTGAAGGTTACAGACGCTTGGTGGTTTAATCGTCTACAAGATGCATCACCTTGCCATTGTGCATCAAAACTGGAGCGCTGGAACACCACCTAGTTCCTTTTTGGAAAAAGTGATTGTAAAATGTGGTAATTTTTCATGTCTGACTTTCAACATCCAAATGTGAACAAAGGTAGTAGGGGAACAAACAGGTTAAGGACAAAGTGGAAGAGTGGCCTTCTCAGTCCATGATGTTTTATTCAAGGAAGACCGCTTTGAATAAGACCTTGAATTAAAAATGTAATTTGAAATGGGGTCGCTCGTAGTGAGGAAGCCATAGAGAATCATCATCCAACTCTGCGGCACTACAGAGTTCGCATCTCTTTTCTAATTGTTTTTGGTTTTGTGGCTTATTTATTTATACATGCACAGCGATCTTATCAACTGTAATTCAGCAGCAGCAGGAAGCTGTTTTAGAACTATTAAATGCACTGTACTTTACCTTGGCACCAAGCTGCAGAAATACAAAGCCAGCAACTAGCAGGGGAACATAGGTTTTATTGTCTTTAGCTGCTAAATGCCCCCCTGTCATATGAGTTGGAGACTAAAGCTTGAACTTACATTCATCAAGTAAAATAACAAACAAGTCCAAATACATACTAGTGTTGCTTTGCGTCAGTTGGATGTGTTAATTACCAACCTTTTGTTAACAAAGTAGCCATAAAAACATTTAGAAGGCGTTAATAAATGGGGTGATGTATAAATGGAGTGTAAGTGCTTTTTAGATTATTGAAATTAAGCCGTCGGGGTTAGGATACAGCATAGTGGTATAACAACAGACCCGATGGGTTTTGAAAATGTTTGTGACGTTCTGGAGGGCAAACGGTGCACCTCAATGAATGAAAGAACATTTCATTAAATTTAGGATGTCCCGATTGATCCAGAGCAGTGGCCAAAATATCGTATTCACCTGTAGGTTGGATAAAAGCACAGGGTGTTGTGAAGGCACAACAAATTGAATGTTAATAACATAAAAACCAACTGGCTCTAAATGTTCTTAACGAGGTACAACATCCACACTATATAACTCATGGTGAGGTTCAAGGTTCATTCTTGACCTTGACCAGCAGTTGAGAAAACAATCTCAGCAATCTCAGGTGCATTTACTCTTGTGTTGTGGAGCTTTTTTTTTTATCATGTCACGTGATCTTTATCAGCAGGTGCACTTTTGACGGGAAGTCTCTTCTTTTCATGTGGTAGCCACAGAACAGCTACTGAACTGCAATTGTTTACTCAACTGTATCATTCTATAAAAAAATCATTAACCTTGTAGAATTTCATCATTGGTAAACATGAACCAGAAGTCCTGTCCTGGGTGTCTTCTTGTTGCTCTAAAACAACCATGTCTGAGGTCAGGTAAGGCATTTAGTCATGGTGTTTCACAGCCTGCAGTTGTATATCATACATCATACAGTGGTATCATACAAAAATGTATTATATGTGCACACATACAATTTGCACATTAAAAAGTAGCTTTATAAATATTTTGTGTATGCGTAATTAAAATTTGTGCAGGAATCTTTTCAACAGTGAGGTTTCTCAAAGTCTGACAGACAGACACACGTTTCCTGTCTGTGTACGCAACAAGCTACGAGTAACGGTAAACAGTCGTTACCTGCTTAGACAGAATTTGACAGTAGATTTAGCCGTTCAGTCACAAGCTGTCTATATGGCCCTGTTAACAGCTGCTGTACCTGTGGGAAATTTTACTACTTTGTTAGAGATATGTAGTTATACAGCAGGACATTAAGTTAGCCAGCTACACCATTAGAATGGTTCTTATGTGGCAATGCATCAGTCCAACATATAACTCTAAAAGGGGTCATCGTGCATATCGAGTACTTTTACTTCTGATACTCACAAGTACATTTTGCTGATAACACTTGGATACATTTATTTACTTACCTGGGTTAAAAGTATAGGACTTTTACTTTGAACCGATTCTTTTTGTGGTGTAGTTTTGTTACTTTAACTCAAGTAAGTTATCTGAATTCTTCTTCTAGGCCTTGGCAAAGTAGTGCACAACAATGTAAAACACTGTGACTCAAAATGACATCTCTCTCTCTCTCTCTCTCTCTCTCTCTCTCTATTGGTCGATCCAGGTTATGTAAACAGTGAAATGCGGCTTTCCTTCCTCACAAGAGAAGGCGTGGCTAAATACCAGAACTGTGGTAGTGTGTCAAAGGTGAGCGTGCTAAGAGTGGCCGGGCGGTCCTCCCTCTGTGGCACAACAGGCTCGCCTGAGGTGAACTGCACCTCGCTTGGAAAGTGGACGAGATGGGGGGAGAGGGAGGGGACGAACAACAACAACAATAGCAGCAGTCAAGTCGGACAGTTTATAGCATCCTTCTAGGAATATACAGGAAGTCAAGGAAGTATTTACATCCTGTCAGACCTGTAGTTTGCAGACCACATTCGGATAGCTATGGCTGAAATAAACTTTATTATTAGTCGTATCAACCACACAAGATGTGTTTGTTGACAAATGAAACCGTCATACAGCCTACAATCTGGCGTCAAGTGTTACAATTACACAAAATCTGGATTTGCGGCCAAACGTCACAATGTTTAAAATTAAGAGCCAATCGGCTCTTTGATCAGGCGACAGCCAGGCGTTTCCCATCATGCCCTGGGTCTCGCAGTCGGTGGAGGGGCTCTAATAACTGCGGCCGCCTCGATCTCGTGAGGTTATCGTCGCCCCACGTGTGCGCGACGTGACAGCAAGTCGGGATCAAGTCGCAGACACAAACGTAACCGGCATGCATTGTGCGGCGATCGCCGGTGATTCGTTCTGCGCAGGCCCGGCGCATCTCGATCACTGCTTATGTCACTGACTCCTATCTCCTCCCCATGTTCTCTATTTTTCACTCCGCTGCCCCTCCCCCCCCCGGGGTCAGTAGCAATGTGGGTCAGTGTGTGTAACCATGTGAGACTGGGCTCTCACCTTCCACCCTCTTCGTGTGTGTGTGTGTGTGTGTGTGTGTGTGTGTGTGTGTAGTATAATCCAGGACCACCAACGTGGGTTTAAGAGGGTCCTTTGGTTCACAGCCTCCTGCCCTTGTCACAAGTTTTAATTCTCTCTTTCCTGATTTGTTTTTCTCTGACTTAATCATTTAAACTGTCTTTTTTACCCCTCTTTTATCAACCTTTTTCTTACTTTCCTGTTCGCCAAGGTCACACACTCCTCTTTTTTTATGCCTCCCTCTCATCTTTCATGTATTTCTCCCTTCCTTACGGTTTTTCTCTGCCACCTAACTGACATCTCAAGTCTCTTGATAAATATTTTTACCTCCTACTTTTTCTGACCTAGGTCAATTCCAGTTTTAGTTTTTGTTGGACGCGTACTCCATCCTCAGCATTGATGGTTTTACGTTAGCTGGAAACAAAAAGTCTGTGGCAGTTGTAGTGTTTATGGTGTGTTTATTGGCCTTTACGACATACAATCCTGTCCTGCTAAGCCAAACCAGATCTGTGCAACACATTCACTGACCAGAAAGTATTAGCGCATTACTTTATTAATCTCTGTTCCCCTCTTTTTTTTATCCTCCTCTCCCTCTTCATTTCATCTCCCTCTTTTTTCCCCCAGTTGTAGTTTTCCTCCATCATCTTCCTCCCCATTCCCTCACTTTTATCTCCATACTGTCACATTTCAGATAGTCTCGAAGGATTTAATTTTATTTTGAATGCCACTTATTGTTAAAAAAAAAAAGTCATGATGTTTACAAGATTCCAGTGAAGTCACCACTAATCAACACGACCAGAAGTTGCAGTGGACACTCAGGCTTATCGTTTTACAACCCTGCACTCCTCCCTTTCTGTCTTCTCCCTGTTCTGTCCATATTTTCCTGGTTGATCCCCATTACCCTGTTACCTAAGGCAGCCTCTCTGGAGTGGGTGTGGCCTGCTGACATCGCACTCGCTCCTGTGTCAGTTGGCTGGAGGGGGGAGGGGAGAAAGAGAGAGGGAGGAGGAGGAAGACAGGAAAAGCAGCGCGAGTTGGAGGGAGGGGGGTTCCCTACACACGACAGGCCGGGGCAGCTTTTGAGTGACTTATTGTTTTGTAATTGTCCCAATGGCCTCCTGTCCTCTTGTTTTCTCGCTGGAGCGCCGGTAAAGCTGCGAGACGAGGCTAGAGCTAGATGTTGAGAGCCTCGAACACACACACACACACACACGCTGACATGCTCGGTTTAGACCATACACCGAGGAGGTGTGTTAGCGGTAAGGAGGAGGATCACACAGAATCTGGAGTAACTTTCTAAGAATGAAAGTTTAGTGGAGGCATGGATCTCTCACCAAAATAGGAGACAAAAAAACTTTCGACCATATGACATGGGTGAGTAGCTGAAATTCTTTTTGACTGACCGCTTCGGTGTGTAGCCTAAGTGCTATTCTGCCTAACGACAGGGTTTCTTTTCTTTCTTTTTTTTTTGTACACACTTCTGTTTCTTTTCATCTCTCTGTTAGTCCCGATGTCTTCTTACCAGTGTAGGTCTATTTATGCCGGCACAAGGTGAGGTTTCCATCATACTGACCTAGATGTGGTGCAGTGCCAAATCTTTGTAGAGCAGAGCAGAGCTCAGAGGTTTCATAAGGCATGTTATGAAATGGATGCAGGAGTTGTCCTTGTCCCGTTTCACAAGAATTTTAAATGTCAATTTATTTGGACAATCCAAATTATAATAAATTGTGTCCGTTTCAAGCAGAAACGACCATAAAAACACAAGTTGATGTTTCTAGAAGAATCCTGGGTCGAGTCTTCTCTCTTTTCTTTCGTTCACAATCAGTTTGTGAAGGAAAGTAGCTTCCAGTCTTGGAGTAATGAGCCATTTAATCCCGGTTGAAGTGTTTCCTGTACGTTTTGTTTTGTAAGTGTTCCCTCAGGTCTTTGGGAAAACTGTAGCAAATTGGATTAATTAACTGTAGAAATCAGAGAAATCTGCTTCTAGAAACATAGTACTCTCTTTAAATGGACGTATGCTGTTACTTCCCCAGCATTTATGTTGACAACCACACATAAAGTACAACAGAGTATTTTTGATTGACTTTTACAAACAAGGATTGTTGAAAAATGTCTTTAAGTCGTAGATTTACACATTTTGTGAGTGTAGTCTGGTGCTAAAATAAGTTGTCCGGATGCAACAGTGGATATTCTGTTGGGGGGGGGGGGGGGGTTGAAAATCAGGTTTGAATTATTATACTATTGTTGTTATTATATATTTTCCCCAGTTGTGTATATTGGTAGTACAGAGGCTGCTCTAGTCAAAAATGGGGGTTAATCTTGTTTATTAATAAGTGGAGGAAAAGCTTTTTTTAAGTCGAAAGATTTGAGTCCGTCACTTACTCAAAGCCATTATTTGGCACGCTGGATCCAGGCAGATCTGGAACAGGCAGCATGAAGGTGTGGGCGTCCGCTTCCGTACATGCTCTGTATTGCTGAGTCTGTTATGGAGGAGTAGATTCTTTTTGGAAGGGCGGTGATCAGCTGTGCAAGTCCCCCCTCAGTGGGGCCCTAGCTCCAGCATGAAGGGTTATGTAAGTTTTTCAGCTGCCAGCCCTCCTGCCTGCTTCTGCCTCACATTCACATTGCTGTTGACTAGAGAGCGGCACACAGGGTTGTCGGCCAACAGTCAGTGAGTCAGTCAGTTACTAAGGCAGTAGATTAAAGCCCAGCCGAGTGTAAAACAAGGCTAAGAGAAGGACAAACACACGTCCTGTTTACTCCTTTTTTGAAAAAAAAAAAAAAGTGTTTTCCCCTGAAAGAGCAAAGAGGCGGTTTTGAGAGTTTGACAGCGAGTTCAAGAGATAAGAGAGGAGAAGAAGAGGAAAAGCAGAGAAGAGCAGCTCTTTTTTGGTAACCATGCTGCTCCTGGACGAATCGGAGGCATTCACAGGTAGGTGATATCATCACCCTGACCCTCGAGGCAGGGTATCCTGACCTCGAGGAGAGGGGTAGAAGGTTTGGGAGAAATAAAGCAATGTGGCAAGTGGCATCCTGTTTGAGGAGGGGGGAAACAGCACAATTGAATACCAGAAAGGAGATGAATGGGGGAGAAAACCACCTCGGAAGTGTCTAGAATGTGCAGCAGTAGATGATTGGCACTTGTTAAGTTACTTAACATTGTTGTGTAACACTGGATCCATGCCTGCTGAACCATGCGTGGTCTATCTAGCTTCCCTTCTCTCTGGTTTCTCTCTCTGCACTCCTCTGTCTTCACGTTTTCTCTCCTTTCAGTCACACTCATCCATTCCCGCTCCCTCTGTTCGATTCAGCCCATTTTCTTCCTTTTCGGTCAGTCCTCCCTCCATCTTTCAGCCACTCTTCCACACATGCCCTGTGGCCTCTCTCTCTCTTTCTCTCTCTCTGTGTGTTGTCTCACGCCTGCCCTCCCATTGGCTGTTTCTACGGTTACCTAAACCAATGCCGGTGCATGATTGGTAGATCCGGGTAGGACTGGGCCATGCTGGAAGTGTGAGCATGTGGAGGCAAGAAAACATGGTTCATCAGACGGGTTAGGGTGTAAGCGTGTGAGGCGGCAGGCATTTTCTGGATGAATGAAAGTAAAATTGATGAGGTTTTTTAAATATATATGTATATGTGCTTAAGTTCTCCCTGTATTCACTCAGCAAAGGCAAGACAGTCAGGAGTTATTTTGTCAACATAAAGAGAGATAAACATTTACCATAAGAAAGTTATCAGTACCAGTTATAAGACTGAAGCGTTTTTTATTTTCCCACTTTTTCTTTTTACTAAATATTTTAATGGCATATGCAGCGATTTGTGCCGTCAAGGTTCATGTCAGCTAATTTCAGGTCAATACACCCTGCATTTAATCACTGCTTCAAATTTGGGTTGGGGGTATTTGTAACTATTTACATCAGACACGCATTTTAAGACCTCATTAACAGGTTTGTATGCAGAAAATGAATTTCCTGAGAATATTCTTTAGATATATTTTAAAAATGTAGACCACCCAGTCAGTAAACTAAGGATTTTACTTATATTCAAAAAGTACCATAAGGATCTTGTCTGATTGTGAAGTGCGGTCTGTAAATGGTGATGTGTTTTGTGTTGCCCCTGCACATTGGATCTGAAACTATGAGAAAGTCGCTTCAAATTATGACTTTCAGCTTGAATTCAACTTCAGATGAACGCTGCAAGAATTGTAGGCCTTTTCACACAAAGTCTCCCAATTTAAGGGCACTCATGTTAGTATGAACATAGATTAAGTTCGTTTTTTAAATTGACTGTCCAATGACTCACTCACAGACAGAAGGTGAAACACACACAATAAGGTGGATTAAAGTCATGTGACCGACTTTGACAGTAACTTTACATTTAAGTTTGGCACTAAAAAAACTCCTTGGTTACCGTGTCTATATTTAGTATAAAGTTCCTGTTCATGTCCTAAATGTCCTACATTTCTCACCCTATATAGATTTGAACACTCTCAAATGAAATCTATAAGTCAACACTAAATTAATGTTTCAAATCCAGTGTGATATCAAACAAAAAAAGTGTCTGATAAGGTCATCAGGTCATTATTCAGGATCTCTGAACTGATTGGTTAAGTATTTTGACTTTTCATCCTGTAAAAACATGTCATTGTTTGTTTTCGTTGTGAACTGGGTGCACTGTGTTCGACTGCATCTGCCTCTCACTGTGATGGCATTCATTTAGTACAGCATTCACAGGGATCCTTTATGGAGAAATAGCTAATGTCTACATGCTTGTAATTCTTGGGATTGCTCTGGGTGTTTGGCTCGCTGTGAAAAGAGCCACTAAATGCCTTGTCATCGCTGCGAACGCGGCATGTCGAATAGTGATAAAGGCGGAGAGAACACACTGTTCTCCTTCAAATCCATTGTGTGTGTGTGTATAAAAAGAAGCGAGACAGTTTAACAGCAGCTCTCAACACCTCTGTGAGACACTAAAACAGGGAGGAGCTTGTTGTACTGATTGCTTTTGGTGTGTTTTTCCCCTGCACTGCACTGCACGCTCTGTTGGGTTGTAAATGGCCTTGGACACGCTGGGCAGGAACAACCTGTCCAGTTTAGAACAGGGTTGGGGTTCAGGCCAAACACCGGGAGCACGTGTAGTCTGGCTGCTTTCATAACGCCACAGCGCGAAGGATGTAGGCTTTGCCAGGCCGACCACACGGCTCTCATTCTTTCTCACTTCCCTAATGCCTAATGATTAACCTTAATTAATCATCAGGGGTTTTTAATCTCTCTACTTCTTCCTGACAGATCATGTAGATGCTTTTTTTTTGTTTTCCTCCAATGTAAATTTCCTCTTATGTTGTCTCTGTTGGACGGTTTCTTTCTTGCTGCTGCACACTGTTTCCCCCCCCACCCCACCCCACCCTCCACTCTCTCCTTTTTTCTCTCTTTCTGTTTGTCTTTTCACTCCTCATGCTTTTCAGTCTTTTCTAGATTTTTAAGTGAAGATGTCATCCCTAACTTTGCAGTTGTTGTTTTTGCATCCCGCCGTTCTGCTGGTCTCTCTTGTTCTAGCACATTAACACACTCCTGTTTCCCCAGCAGGAACCAATCACATTATTTCAAATCGTAACCGAATACTACCTGATTACAACCACCACTAAAAGGCAACGATGTTGAAAAACATCAAAGATGGCAGAATGTTCTCACTGATGTGTATTAACAGCTAAATGACACAATCCACCATCAGCTTTTTCTTTTCGGGCTCATGAAGGATGAATCAAGCGTCACGGTACACGTGCTTGTGCCCCTTCCTCTGTAGATTCAGCTAAGCTGGTGGACAATCAGCTGTGTTTCCCTTTTTTAAAAATTTAACTTGATACAAGTATAAAAGAAACAGCCACGGTATCGTTTCCATGCACGTTCATTTAGCGAAGCGTGTTTCTGCCTTAACGCTAAGTGTGATTTACAAAGACTTACGCGGCTTGTGAGCTTGTTACTACGACAATGGTTGTTTATCTGAACGACTAGCCTCAGATATTATTAGCTGCGACGTTACCTGTATACCTACAGTGCACAAGCACCAAGTTTAACCGCAGTACATTTGCCAACACCTGATCATCACTTAAGTAAAAAAAAAAAAACAGCATTACACTATACTTATATGAGGTCAGAATGCAGTTAGGGCAATGGCTGAAGTGAACTGTGTATCTGATGATGCACCGGTACACAGTAAAATGCCCGTATATGGTATGATGTATTATGACAGACATTTTTGTGGAGGTGGTTTGGTTTTGTGTAGGTGATTTTTCTCATAGGTTGTCCAGTACAGTGATTATTGGTGGCAGCATCCAGACGTGCGTGTGTCCTCTCTCTCCTCCTCTTCCTCTTCTTCCGACCTCCTCTTCAGCAGCAGTGATACACCACCCCGCTGCTCTCCCTTTGTCATCATTTCCTCCCTGCTTTCCTCCCCTTTTCTGTCTTCATCCTTTGTCGTGTTTGTCTGTCATAGCCTCATCGTTGCTCTCACACACACACACACACACACACACACACACACACACAGCGGGCGGGAG
>JAVQJL010067036.1:0-48270 GCA_036024295.1 Nannoperca obscura
TTTTTTTTTTTTTTTTTTTTTTTTTTTTTTTTTTTTTTTTTTTTATCTTAATTTATATTTTTATAGAGAGAGAGAGAGAGAGAGAGAGAGAGAGAGAGAGAGAGAGAGAGAGAGAGAGAGGGGATGAGAGCAAAGGAAAATATTTATTTTTTCAGTTTTCTGCCCAAGCACACCAAATCCTCCCCTACAGTTTGTCGTCCTGAGGATTTACAGCTCTGCTGTGCTCTGCATGTCCACCCCCCAACCCCCCACTCTGTCACACGAGCAGAGCACTGGTCAGACAAGAAAAGCCACTTCCTCAAAATGTCACAACAGCCCTCTAAACAAATAAAAGCTCAGTAGCAGCCCGACTGCGCTCACGTGCCTCTGCACCCAAAACACGGGAAGCCGATCGCCTTCAAATGAAAAGTTAATTAAGAAAAGAATCTACAATAAAACCACTTCCACTTATCTCAGTTATTGTTTCTTGCTGCCTCTGCCAGACTAAATAAGTATATTAAAATATAATCTTCACCTGTTAAATAAGAAACAGAAACACAGATACAAAACACATGCTTGACTTGCTGCACTCCCCTTTATTTATTTTTTTTGCTGCCATAATCACATTCTTTCAGGAAAGGCAAGGAGGGAAAAATCCACTAAAGCAAACTGAAACACTCTCTTATTGTTCCAGCCTTGTCTGCGGGGAGACGGCAATAATGACCTTTTGATAACTTAGTCCCAGGCAGATCAGGGAGGGTTAAGCTCTTTGTAGCTCCAACTTGGGGGTGTATTCTGTCTGCTCCAGCCATTGTTAGTCCCCGCACTACTACTACTACTACCGCAGCACAATCCTTTAATGACTGCAACACTCTTGTTGTGTTGGCGCGAGGTTGTGTTTGTGCACGTTTTCGAAGGACAGTGTGCAGCGAGCAGAACAATAAGCCTGACAGTGGACCACCAGGACTGGGTAATTTGCAGGCGACTGGGAGCCTGCGAGGGTAAATAACAAGGTCTGACAGGTGTGCCATGAGCACATCCTTCCCCCGTGGGGAGTCCCTGCTATTACAGGCGCCTTCAACGCCCTCAGCACAGCATGCAGACCTGCACTGCTGCCCCGCTGGTCCCTCTGCAGCTCCGGGCTAATGGCTCGATGGCTAATTCAGGCTAATGCTAACTAACTAACTGCATGGGAGAAACGCGTACAGTGGTCTACTTTCAATCCAAAAGCTGCTCAGAAACGGGGACGATCATTTACTGTTCATTGGTTAGTCTCTCATGCATAGTTCAACAGTAAGCCTTTATCCTTGTGCTGCACACTCTCACTTTACAACAGGGATATCACATGGAAGAGAGACATCCTCCGACTCTGAATACAGTTAGTCACAGTATCTGTTTTCCCCTCAGGCACATTCTGATTAACTGCCTTTAAAAACAAGTTCAGTTGACATTTTGATACAGTTTTCTTTGTCCGGACGCTTTCCCACTGTAATGAAATGGAATGCAACCTTTGACTCTGGGTAAAGGTTTATTGCTTACATGTTTATGCTATCCAGAGGTTCACCTGAACAAATGTTCAGTTTTTTTATTATAACATTTTAAAGTCACTACCACCCTAAAAAAGTCTGTCAATTTGCATCTCATATCTCAACTATATCTCCGATTTGCATTTTTCCCTGGTCGGACCAGTTCACACAAGTTTATTTACATTTTTGCAGCACCTGTATGTTAACTACCTACCGATGTTTTGTAACCGGCCAAATCTGTAACATCCTTTAAATCAAAATGTGATTAACCTGTTTCAGTAAAAAAAATAAAATAAAATAATGTTTCTCATGTTTTATTTTGTGATCTCCTTTTAAACTGTTTTGGTAATATAATTATTATTTTAGCACTTTTAAGTCAGGCTACTGGCATGGCCTAGATTCGATCCACCACTTGACTTTTCCTCTTGTGCCCCCACGAAGATTTTCAGTGAAATATCTCACCAGCTACATACACTTAAGATAAATTGTAATCATTTGGGTTATCCTGACTTTTTGTGTCCAAATTTGTGTTAAGTGCTAATTAATAAAGTGCTAACATGCTAAACTAGGATTGTGAACTTGTAAACAATCAGTATGTTAGCATTGTCATTGTGAGCATGTTAGCATGTCGACATTAGCATTTAACTCAAAGCACCACTGTGCTTGAGTGCAGCCTCACAGAGCTGATAACGAGGCAGTAGTTCTGTTACTGCTTACTTTGTTGTTTTACTGTTAGAAAAGGTTTCATTATTATATGTGAGGAGGAAATTATAGATATTCTTTCATATTCTTTCTTCACTGTAGCCATCAGTTCAGTATGAGGAGTGAATGAACGTGTGCTGCGTGTGAGTGTTAATTGTACCTTGGCATAGTCCAACGGCAGCTGATCCTCTGGACACTTGAAGACGCCCTCACTGCAACAAAACAGCAGAGAGGTTTTATTAATTTAAGAATTACCCAGAATAAAATATGACTGCAGACAAAAACAGTTTACGAGCATCTCAACAAGGACAATGAGCCATTTTCAATTCACATTCAGCGTTCAGTGAGATTATTAACTGTGACCCTGACTGAGAACACCCAGAGCTAAAAGGCACTTCTTTGACAGCCTGTAAGAGCAGCGGTGCAGTGCCCTTTTAGTTTCATTCTGTCTCTTCAAACACTATAATAGGAGTTCTCTGACTCATCACACTGCATGACGTACAAATACACACTCACATAGACACATTGCACAATAAAGTCAGATCGTTGAGACACTGGATTTTTCATCGTCTCCTCTTCCGAGGATCCGTCTATACAGATATTTATTACAGAGGACCAAACTACAAGTTGGAGCCTGATCGGTTTATTTATAATACATAAAAGGAATAATTGATGATCCTTGAGCTTAGTGTATGGTGAGTGTTTAATTTTTGCCCTTGTTTTGCAGCCTAGATCACAATGTGCTAGTTTCAACAGGCTTTTGTTTTTCTGAGAATAAAGCAATGTAAACCTCTCATTCCTGCTCGAGGCTCTTCCTCAGGAAAAAAATGACGATTCGCTGGTTTGTTCTTTTTCACCTCGAGCAGTTTAACCCAAAATAAGACTTGAACTCTCGTTTTGCTGTAAGCCCTCGTGTAGTTTTTGTGGAGGACAGAGGAGGTCTGTTTTAGGGGCAGCTGAGCGAGCGCCATGGCTCGTTAGGCGTCCCTGCCCTGATGTCATCATCAAATATTCACACTTGTAAATAATGGAGGCAGCAGCCACTACGGGACAGCAAACCCAGACAGACACACAAAGGTTACTTAAAAAAAACTTGAGATGTCAGCTGTGTCACGAGCCCCCCTGCTGTTTCTGGATCAGAGATGCACTCGTAGACCGTCTGCATTTCCAGGTACTATTTTGATAGCTTCACTGATGCAGGGATATTGTGTTAGTAGGACAAGTTAGGATTGTGGGATCCTCTGACAGGCATTTGAACATTTTATATACTATTTTACTAACTATGTATTGCCTAATTATTCATCCTAATCTTTAGCTAGAGCCTTTTCTTTTTCACATGAAACCTACTGAAACTACAGATAACAGAGATGCACAGAAATGTGTTTTTATTTAAAAGTCACATGCCCTGTAGCTTCTGACCTCCCGTGCGAAGAGGCCTCTCATAACCACAGCCATGCCTGAATTATGTTTAAACTAATTAAGGGACAACAGTGAGCAAACAGTAAGCATTTGCCCCTTGGTGCTTTAATTTGGTTGGCTGCGGTGTCACCTGACCACGACTCCCAGAGGCACAGGAACATGTGACAGGACGGGAGTGCATGTGCACTTCGTCCCGTCTACCCAGCTGCTATGAAACCAGGGAGTGTGCTGCAGGGGGGGATGGGAGCAGAGGTTAGTCCTGAGAGGGAGAGAAGGTTGATGAAAGAGGGGGTGGGGGGTGGGGGTGGAGGAGGGAGGTTAATGCATGACGAGACAGCGGTAATTCTCCTCCATTAGGGTCACTGTGTCAGCAGGGAGCTGGAGACCAATTAACAAGCCGCAACGGGCTGTAAAAGGGGGTCAATCGATTAGAGGCTAAGACAGCCTAGTCAGCATCTCCTGTGTGTGCAGTCATTTACAGTACTCATCGCCATCGCTGAGGAATCATCTCACACTGTGGAGGGAGAAGTACAGAGAGCACTGCCTGTCCCACAACCACACAGCGAGAGGAGATGGGAAGCGACAGGCTCTCGGCTCCGGCCAGGGGACAGCCAGAGGCCCCGTCCAGCTCGGCTCCCCGTATCTGACGCACAGAGAGGCAGACAGGCAAAAAGAGCCTAGTCACAGACTGTCAGGATAATTCCTCCCCCAGTCGCAGAGCAGCTCCCGCAGCCACACATTCATGTGTTCGGCCCCAGTGCTGATAATACCGCTAGACTTTCTTGGTCGCTCGTGAGTCAAACTCCCTGCCGCTTTGTGACAGCACATTCATTAGCGGTGAAAGGTGGGGCCGATATGTAACACAGCTCCAGTTCAATTCCATCCAGCTTCTCTGACTAACCTGATTAACGGCAAAAAATAACTCAATATTACAAATAGCCTGGTTTTGTCTGTCCAACAGTCCAAAACCCAAAGAGTTCATAGTGATAGCAAATACAAACACTCAGAGAAGCTGCATTTGTAGCCATATCGGTGGCGTGGCTTTAAATTAGCTAATGTTTGCATGCTAACATGTTAAACTAAGATGGTAATTAATACCAGCTAGCTAAACATAAGCATATTAGCATTGTCCTTGTGACCAGGTTAGCATGTAGCTCTCACTTAGTAACTATTAGCATGCTAACTGAACTAAGATAAACATAACAGAGCGGCTACTATGGATGTACACTCTTAGTCTTTTGCTTGTCAGTTGATTGATGAAACACCAAATTATCTGAATTGATTCCAATTATTTTGACTGTTGATCAACTAATCGATTGACTAATCTTCTCCACTCTAATCACTAATTTCACTTAGGACCGACATCGATTGAAATCACTAGTAAAACAATAAGGTGATTAATTCATTTGCTGAATGAAAGAAAACAATGTAGATAACTGACCAACAATTGATGTAATTTATCAGGTAAAAGGCTTCTCAAATGTGAGGATTTGCTTTTTTTTATGATTAAATACCAGAATATTTGGGGTGGTTTTGGGCCACTAGTCATACAAAACAACCAATCAGAAGATATCACCTTGACATCATTAGTTGCAGCCCTAATGCAGTCATAAAAGGAAAAACATAACTGTTACACAAAGCCCAAAAGGGGAAACTCCTTTTGTGTATGCTATATCGTTGCAAGTGGGAACTTGCATCTCCTAAACAGCCTAAAACGTTTCACACAAATGTTTGTCTACCACACATCTCTGATCGCAGTTCACGCCCTCCTCAGTGAACATCCAGGGCGAGAGGCTGATAAACAAGTGTTTCAGCGTCGCGTCAGGATGTCACAAGGGAGCAGCTTAAGACTGGACAGCACACAGTATAATACAATCATCTCATTAAAATTTGATTGCCTCCTTCTGTCCGCTCAGACTGTAAGAGCAGTAGAGGCTCTACACCTGCTCTGCTGCAGAGACAATCATATTTAAATCCCCTCCAATTCACTGTCAGACAGTCGTACACACATTATCACATTTTGTTTGCCTGTAGAAAACACATTCATCCCTCTGCAGGTGAAATGCACCCACAAGACAAACCCATTATCGCCTTGGACCTTAAATCCCTCTCTCCCCTCTTATTGCCCCCTCTTTTTCCCCAGCCTCAAATCTTCTTTTCAGGCGCAGATTAAACAGCCATCCATTCATGCTGCTGATACCACGAGGACAGCCGTCACAACATGCTTCGTCACTGTGCGCACTGCTCCTGACAGGCAGACGGTGAGAAGTACAAATCCCTCAGGTTTAATCTCACCGGTGCAGAGCGGAGGAGTGTTTCTCAAGTGACAGCGACCAGCCTGCAGGCCACACAGAGAGGGCGTGTTGGTGACAGGCCGCCGCCTCACAAACCAGGACCACAGAGTAACCTTGAAACCTGCTCTATATTAACCAAGAGAGAGACTCCTAAACAAACCTCCCAGTGTTTGCCAATGTAGCGGGCAGGGCCGTTGAGAGACACTAAACAAACTAAATCAAAAGCATGAGGCCTTTGGAGAGTACAAGTCTGCGGCACATTAACACTTTAAACAGACCTCTGCCACATGGGGTATTTCCTCAGATTGCATCGGGAGCCTTGACTGAACTTGCCGCTTATCTCCTGCTGGAGCTCACTGTCAGCTTTCATGTTCATCCTCGTGCTAAACACTTTAGTTATAACCAGGATTAACTTTTATATTCACAAACAAAACCTTCAATTCCACCAATGCTCTCTGTGCAGCACTTCGGTCTCACAGCTGAAACCAAACTCCCTGCTTCTCCTCTCGGGAATTTCGGGAAGAGAAAACAGAAATTTTGTTTTATCTCAGATAGAGTTCCTATAATCTCCCAAATCCATCTGATTGCTTGTAGCCTTACTTCTTTCTTCTGAGCCTCCTATTGTGAACAATAATGACTACAGATATAATAAAGACATTATAGAGTGTGTGAGTGATATTTTATATATATTTCAGTTTTCATGATGTTTCAGAAAGCTCATTTGTTTTTACACTCCGGCCAACAATGTCTAATTTGACTAGAGCTGCAACAATTAGTTGATTAATTGATTAATTAAACAGAAAAACAATCTGCAACAATTTGATGAGTGCTGTATGAATAGTACACTTCTAAAGAAACATGCTTTTAGTATAGAAGAAATAATTTTACAGCAGTACTGCAGATTTGTGCTGACATTAAAATTATGACTTTGGACAGCAGCTGCACTTTAATTATGGAAACTTCACAAAGCAGAAAGCAAAATGTTTTTCCAAAGATTTAATACTTTATTTTTATGTTTTCCCAGCTGTCTCACCACAACCCACAATTTGTGTTAATTTTATCCAAATGAAAATTGAGGAGCTGCTTGTGAGGAGCCATTTCATTTCTGTTGCTCAAGCAATTTGGAACACTAGTGTACATCCACTCCAGAAGAACAAAAAACGATTTATTATGTGTACTGTCATCTTTCTGTATAGTTAATTCTGTCAGTCGCACGGTATAAAACAATTAGATATTGAAACGTGTGAATTAGCCTTTCATATGGAAGTGGGGCACATCTGAAAGGTGTAACATCCTCCTCCGGCAGCCCCTACAGGCTGTGCTAATTCTCAAATTGCTTTACTTGCTCTCACGTCGTGAACTATAAAGCTACAGAAGGTGTTTGGCCTGCAGAAACTCTTCCTCTTATCCTCACATCTAGCTAGATTAACGCCCTAATGTGAGCATTCGATGCTGACTAAAGTGTCCTCTGAATGAGGTCGCGTGACAGGGGCTGAGGCTGGGTGGTGTTTCTACCCGTGGAACCTGATACTCCGCGAGCGCAGAGCTTCCTCCGCCCACGGCTGATTTGGCTTCGAGCCGAGCTCTCCGCAGCCCTCTCGTTTGTCTGTAAAGGGAGGAGCAGCTCCTACTTTCACAGAGTGTGATGACACACCGGCCCACAGGTGGATCGACTGCTACTTCACGGGCTTTGTGTGTGGGAAGTCCACACAGAATGATTCTGTGACAGCTTCTTGTGTGTGATTTAATACCTACAACATAAGCTGCCCATACCTGCGGTTTGCTTGAGATTATATTGTGCATAAACTCTCTGACGCTTGTGGTGACGTTCTCTTCTGCCACTTCTAATAGGAAGGCAATGCTAATATTTATGAACAGGTCACCTTCTAACACACTAAAGGATCTGATTTAATAAGTCCAGGAGATATTGTTTATTACTGAGCTAAGCCTGTTGGTCATCTCTTCCAAAACACACTTAAACCACCCAAATCACGGCCTCCAGTAAGTAACTCATGCATGCTAATGCTGTAGAATACAATATTTAACAATCATAAACAACTAAGAAAATTAACATTCCCTTGTTTGAGCTTCTCAAATGTGAACAATGTCTGCTTTTCCTTGTTTTACATTACAGTAAATAAAATGTGGGGGGTTTTGACTCTTTGTCGGATAAAAGAAGACATCTGACGATGTCCCCTTGTGCTTTTTTAACTGTTTTCTGATGTTACGCAGACCAAACGATGAACCGACTGACATAGAAGACAATCAGCAGATGAATAGTTTATGAAAATAATTGTTAGATGCAGCTCTAAATTGAATATCTTTCTAGCCTTGGGAAATCATAATGGGCATATTTCACAAAAACAAATCTATGAATCGAGAAAACAAAATGATTATTAGTTGCAGACCTGATGGAGTTCTCCACCTTTTATTTCATCCAAATTTGGAACTGGTTGCTATTGCTATCATCTGTTGAGTCACACTTTAGCTGTAAACAGAGCAAGTTAGATACGAGGTCTGGCAGGATACAGACCTCTTATTTTTATAGCTTGTTATTGTCCTTCCAGCACCTTGTAAAGCCTTTCAGCCAGTTAAGTGTTGATAGACTAAAAAGACTAAAAAGAGCAACCTCTTTTCTGTTTTATGGCACTGGTACAACCTGCTGTCCCCCTGTAATTTTATAGAATTTATTAAAGGTCGCCTGTGTGCTTAACTTTGGTCCAATCTGTTCTGTCCTTACTTTGTAAAGGACAAATGTTGTCATTAATTACTGACCATATTTCACCAAACACAGGGTCATCTGTTGAACAGCATGATTTAGGATTTCAGTAATCAGTGATCTTCTTTTCACAAGCAGTTCATAGAGCCATCCATTTGGCAAAGGAGCCATTAGGAAGTGAACACAGTTTATTTATCAAATAAATTATCCAATAAATTCTAAAGGAGACCTGTTCTAAAATATTTTCCCAGTGAGGTTTTTGAAGGATTTCTGAATTGTTGAGTTTAGCAGAAGCCTGTCAAGAATATGACACCTGTAAAATCCATTTGACTTCCTCTGCTCGTCACTAACCGCCACTGGCAGCTGTTTCATATGAAGTAACAATAGCTGACAGTCGGCAGGTCATGGTCATCAACAAGACCGAAATAAATTACATCTGACTCAGTGTCAGACAACCCTAAAAAGACAGGCGGAAAATTCAACCGCTTCCAATGGTGATAACACGTATTCATATAAATCAAGCAGAGCTAAACTTTTAAACGTAGTTTTAAATCTCTATTTTATGCTTCCTTATCCAGACAAATACTATTTTTCATTGTGTTGCTATGCCAAAGCAGGAAAAAAAAATGATGCAAGTGGAAGAAAGGCACTACTGCGAGAGTGTATGTGTCTGTGGGTGGATGTCTGGCCCCTTTGCCTGGCTTCATCTCCAGCACCCCATGTAACATGCTCACTGGGACCAAACGTGGACCAAGACAGAAAAACCACTAAAAAAGGATACGAGCTACACTGACACGACCTACAAAACGTGAAGACAAGAAAGTGGATTTTTGATGCTGCTGGGATTTTCTTTCCTCTCTTCTGTAATATTTACTACGCAGAGATAATTTTACAACCACACAACAAACACAGCACATCCTGACCGTCAGGACACCCAAGGCCGTCCTCGCTCATGCCATCATCATCGCTTATGTAATGATATTCATTTCTCCTTGCAGTTCACCTCACCGGGCTGACATTTGTGAGCACAAGCCATCTGCGAGTTCACACAGCTATAAAGCGTGCAAAAGTTAACAAATTCTCAGTTTGCTTCTTAAATGTCAGCTTTGCAGTAGCACCGGCAGCAGATTAGTAATAATATTACTGTGTACTGCGTGTTGATGGGGCTTATTTATATTTCCACCTGACTACAACAAAAAATCTCCGGGCTTGTCTTTGTTGTAGAGATAATGTTAATATGTGATTTTTTACATTATACTTGGGCAAAATCCAGGATGAATATCTCTTTAAAAACGCTTTTGGCTGCAGGCAAACCCTTACAACACAGAACAATTGGACTGCAGTTGTCAATGAAATATACTGAAAACTGTATTAAGACTGCAAAATGAACATTATGCAAAATGCTGGAGAAAAACGCATGATATAAGATGTACCCTGTTCCTGTAGAAATATACAATATTTAAATATACAAACAAAAAAATACTAACTAACAAGCTCTGTCTTTTCGGTTTATCAACAGACAAAATTACTGTGACATAAAAAACAGAAAAGCTATAACTGTTACTAGAGGAACTTCTGAACATATTAAGCAGTTAACGGTCTAAAAATGAATTTCCTCTTGAAGATAAGGTTGCGTTTATACGGACTTAGTAGAACAGAATTACACTTTTATGTTTTTATGTTTCTGGTTTATTATATTCTTTCCTGAAAACAGACCTACATTTCCTGGACGGAAATATTTGCTTGTGTGATCACAAGCGTAGCTCGGAGAAGCTGCTGAGGCGAAGGTCGCTTTGAATTTGTGAGCAATTAGACGATGACTCATCAGATTGCCAGAGGTGCAGCTTAGACACACTGCCATGATAGCAAACCGTAAAGGGAAGAGCCACCTGCCAGAGAACGAGCTGGCTACAAAAACAGAGTAAGGGGGGGGGGGGGCCGGAAGGAAGGCGGGATGGAGGAATAGATGGAGGGAGGGTCAGCGGGAGGAGGAGCAGCCATCTGCAGGCTGAGCGCAAGCCTGCGAGATGCCATAATCCATCCTTAAGTGTGTGAGGAGGGGAGACAGCGCTTGCAAGTATTCATAATCCCCTCGCACTGTCTCCTTCCATCAGTGGGATCGGGCTTTGACAGGGAGTCTTTATCAGACAGGGGGAGCGTTATCACATGAAATGCTAAACCTGCTCTTCTTAGTTTGTTTCTGTTGACTTTATGACCTTCATAAACTGAAGTTGCCCAGGACTTCCTCCTAACTTGCAGTTATTATATCACGAATTTAGAGGAAGAGTTCCACATTTGAGGGAAATACACTCATTGACTTTCTTGCAGAGCGTTAGATAAGAAGATTAATACCGCTCACAGGACTGTCTGATAAATATGAAGCCTTACTTTGGCTAAGCATAGCTCAAAATTCAGACTGGAAAGCTAAGCTAACCAGCTGTTAGCTTTACCATACAGACATGAGTGGTATTAATCTGCTCATCTGACTTTTGCCAAGAAATACATTTTCTATATCACCCTGTTAAAAGGAATACTTATTAGGAATTTCATTCTCAGTTATGCAGTGTCATACCTATAGAGATTGTTTTCTGCTGCGCTTGGCAGACAATCAAATAAATAATAAAATGCTGAAGGATCTTTTGTTTTCCGGTCGATTTCATCCCCCAGATTATACGGTGTATGCAGAAGGTACAGGAAAATCAATCCACTTTCATTAACTGCTGCTGATCTGGGTGCAGGGTGGGGGGTAGAGCGAGAGAAGTCAGTCCCATCGGTTGTAGCGGGATCTGAGCTCATGCATGCGTGCAGTCACCCTCACCCACGCAGACCACAGCAGAAAAAAGAGACCACCATAACGGAGGCGTAGCCACGCGCACGAGGGCCCGCGCTGCGTACATGAAAGGAAAGGAGGGCTTGAAAGGAGAAGCTTTACGTTTGATCTGGTTGAAGGGCAGTTTGTGGAGGGACGGGGTGGGTGGAGGACTGCGTCCGGAGATCAATGAAAGTCCTGAGCTTTAACATGTCACACATGTGAGAAGGACCTACTGGTCTGTAAAAGGGTGCTAAAAGCTGCTGTCAAGGTTGCAGGAGGTGTGAAATACCCCACTCTCCATTTTACAACTCACTGTCACACATTTGCGAAGATTCAAATGCTACGAAAGAAGAAAAAAAGAGAGTGATTAACGGTTATTCACCAACGCCAATTTAGCCCAAACGGAAGCCGTTACATGCCATAAATTTCTGCAGACACGTGTGAATTTTAGCTGTTTTAATCACAGATGGCTGGTCTAATTATAGCTCAGCCTCAGAGGGCAGATTTCTGCTCAAAAGGGCGATCTGCAGCGACGGCGGCTGGCTTCGACGAGCTGCGGCGCTGCCACACTAATCCTGTGGAATGCTTGCACTGGACGAAGGAGCTCTGAGACTGCCAAGACATTGCCTGGCCTATTAAAAGGAGAGCTGCCTGCCAACTGTATGCATATGGCATCGGGAAAGCAGTACTAGACACAGTCGGCTCATTTTTCCTTCAAACGGCATTAATGAATTAGCTATTGGGAGTCAGAATCATCAAGAAGCACAGCATGAAATCGCAGCACTAATACTGATTAAGTGTGGAAGCAGCAGTGCTATTGTACGAGCTGCCTATCAAAATAGGAGAAAATGGATGTTATGCATTTCAATCCGTATGCGAGTTCTGCAATAATAACGTGCATCATCCAGAAGACAGAAACTTGCTAATGTAGCGCTTAGTTTGAGCTGATTTCTGTTATCCTCAAGTTTACACAATTCTTTGCCACAGATTTTCATAACCATATATCTGCACGTGATGTTTATGAGCTTAGGAGGAGGAGCTGAGGAGGTTAATGCCCTGTAAACCCAGAGAAAATATCTTTCTGTATCATCAAGCATTTTATTATTAAGACACTTTCTCTGATCAGTTGCGATTGTAGCAGATAAATCAGTCCTTTGCATAAAATGGGAAATTCATTAAGATTTAAATGCCACAAAAGTTTCCATTCAAGCATCCAGAGGGAAGGTGCAGTCTTGAAATATGAAACCTCCATCAGTCAAAGACAGGATCGAGCTTTAATGGAGTCTTTTTAACATTGTCCCTCACAGGTATAAAGATTTTTTTTTATCTTTCCCGACAAAAAAATCCCACATGGTGTTTGTGTTAAAAAGCCATTTTAATTTCAAAAAGGATTTTACATCCAGAAGTTTAATGCACCTTTAACCAGTTAAAACGCTGTGTAGGATGTCATCCCATAGCAGGATCATTCACAAGCCGTTGCCTAGATTAAGCCGTGTGGATTTCAACGCGAATTAAGCATCAAAATGGCTTTTTTTTGTCTTAACCCCTGTGGAAGAATGAATAATATGCCAATGGCTTGTTAGCTGGTCCTCCCGGCTCATTATGCCTGCGTAACAACCTCATTCAGCCCTCTGTGGGGTTTGTTTTACGAGTTTCAAAATTGCCAAGATCTGTTTCACCCAAGCCCAGGGGCCAAGAAGGACAGTTTCCCTTTAAAGAGAATATACTCAGCCCTCGGCCACCAGAGGCAGGACATCAATCAAAGGCCACTTAGAGGTAAAGTTTCACTATTTAGTAGCACCTATAGACACATGAGCTCATGGCACCAGAAGAGGAGGAAAGACGCTGCTGCTTTGCATGCTGTCATCATGAATCACATTTTATAGTGATTCGTAAGAAGAGTACTTCAGTTCGTTTGAAGTCTCCTCTCAATGGCAACGCCAATAGCAGAACAAGAGACAGTTGTTTTAAATGCACGCAGTTCTACAGTATACCCTGGGGACAGAGCCTCTGAGAAACAAAGCTCTCACCACCCTTCAATTTTAACTATTCTTTTATTGCACAGTGACTGTCACGTCTTTGAAAATACGTGAAGCAAAAGCAAGTTGTAAAAAAGCTGAGAGGGAAAACAACACAATATCTGCAACCAGACTGAAATGTTATTTAGAAAAACAGACCACAATAACTTCTTCTATCAGGTCCAGGAAACTAATGACCGGTAAGCAGATTATCTCACCTCATTTCTGCATTTCTAACCCTCCACTGCGACCAACAGAGGTGGGCCCTGCAGATAATCCTCACAATAAGTAACATCTTATGGACAACAGATCTTTTAATTAACATGCACCTGTTCACCCAGTGCACTGAAAAAAAAAATCTGAAGTCTTGATTTCAATTTACTGGTGTTCATCTGTTTTAAAAAGGTTTCGCAAAACAATTCTTGCTCGTTTGGTGCTAAAAAAAACGAGATAAAATGATCCTGTTAAACTGTTTATAAGAGCATAAGTGGAAATGCTGAAAACAATATTACGCTTGAATGAGGTGGAAAAGTTGGTTTATAGATAAAAACAGTGCAACAAAGTGCTATGGAAACAGGCTTAGTGACTAAATCATTATAAACCTGAAGCATGCGAGTTAGACATCCACTGATGAGACGAAAAATGAGGAAAAATCGGATCCACGTGGCAGTGAGACTGAAACGTTCCTCAGATTAATACATGAAGCAAACACAAATGTCAGGTTTCCATCACATTTTCCACATTGTTTTCCACTGTTTGACGTTTGACCAACACTCTTCTAATCAAATCATCATGTTGTGCTGTCTTCTTCTGCAATGGTTTAATGGCACCCGGCAGCAGAATCAGCGCCACCAGCTGGTTATCTGAACAAACCATCTCCTAATATTTGCATAACAGTAGTGGATGGCCTTTTTCTTTTGCTGACTTTCTGGGAATTTGGTTAAAATTTGTGCTACAATTGGATGCAAACTTGACTTATGTCTGTTCTGTACGCAATTCTGGAGAAAAAGGATCATCAAGCGTTGTTTCTTGTCAGACTGCAGATGCATCATTCTGGTTGGCTGCTATGAACAACTCTATCAAACTGCTGGTAACACCAGAAAGAAAAAGGCTCTGCAGTCATTAACCAGCTGTCTTTTCTTTCCTGTCCTTCATAGATAAGCACTCCTTTCCACACACACAGCTCTGGAGCTGACCTGCTATGTGTGCACGAGATAGCAGGTGTGGGTAAACCATTATCAGCTTTGCTTTGTGAGGGAGTTATTTTAGTCCGATCCCGCAAGAACACCTTTGAAAAAATGTGCAATACCCTCAGTGACACATCCATTAATTAGCAAGCGGTGAAAGAGTCCACGGGATTATTAAGAGTACAAACGGAAAATGTTTTTTCATGTGTCGACACAATGACTCAACCGGTTTTAAATGTTGTGAAACCGATATGCACATTTGTTTCTGCATCACTTGAACTCTGCCAGACAGCGTCTGAGGTCACGGTGAACCCAAGACGGTGCAGAATGGAGATGGGATAATGATTCGGATCTTCCCTTGTCAAAGTCTGTGACCTGCCTCGCTGTGATTCACCGTTATCACAGTCGAGTGCGGGAAGCACAGCCGTGAGTCTGATGTGTCATGAGTCACTTGTGTTCCTCTCAGGCAGAAAAACTTTTTTCCCCTCTCAGCCTCGTCTTAACTTTCTTCCTAGACGCTGCTTACCTTCTCAAAGTAGTCACATTGATGCCTCACTTTCCTCTCAGATATCCAACAGGAAAACAGCGCTATGCAATGTGAGTTTCTGCTTCTGGCTAATTTGCATTTCCATTGAACTGCGAGCGGAAAAGCTCCTTTTGCTGATTTGTCAGTCTGTGAGGTGTGCACATCACTGGCAGTGACAATTTTAGGTCCCGTGCTTTTGTGTCCATGGTAACTGGGAGGGAAGTTTAAGGGCTTCTGAGGTGTGTGTGTGTGTGCGTGTGTGTGTGAGAGGGAGCAGTTGGCAGTGAGCACAAAGACCACACACACTAATTCACAAAAGATTTAACAATCAATGCTCGCTGCTTCTATTATCAGCTGCTGTAATCACATCTCAGACATGCTCTGGCTGCGGTTGTCTCTTATCAGTCTGAATCTGGGAAGAGTACATGTAGATGAAGTCCAAAACAAAACAGAAAAGCACCCCCCGGCCCGTACATGCCCTCCTATGACTGATCCGGTGAGCCAGCTCCGAGCTGCGTCTCCTGCAGTTGTCCACGTCTCTGCTGTGTGGATGCAATTTCTTTGTTCAGCGAGGCGAGGTGCTGACGTCAAATCGCCTCCTTTGTTTCGAAACGCCTCGGCTACATTGTTCGTCTAGCATGAATTCTTCAACCTGCCCCTGTTGCTGGGAGCAACAATGAGATAAATGACAAGATTTGTTTCAAACAGCGTATACAAGAACAGCTGAGGAGAAATACAAAGAGAAGAAGAAGAATCAGCAACAAATAGAGATGTTGCCCATTCCCCGTGAGAATAAATCACTTGAGCAAAGAGGAGCGTTGGTTTTGGACATGCAATTGTTTTATATGCTATATATGCTACTACATATGCTGTGTAGTTCAGCTGCAGTGTGAGAACCACTCAGTTTGTTTCTTTACAATCACATTTTGCAACAAGTTGTAAAAATAATCATTTCTTTATCTTCGATGATAGTAATGTCAATATCTTGATTTTGAGAGAGTGCATTTGGGCTTTTTTCTTACTATTTTCTGACATTTTATAGACCACACAATAAACGGATTTGTTTAGAAAGTCACCTGAAGATGAATTTGATAATGAAAATAATCATTAGCTGCTAAGTGATGTGTCCCACTTGTTAATCTACCAACACATTCAGCCAATCCGGTGCCATTTCCACGGTTGGTGAGCTGAGAAAGAACTCCTTCCTACTAAGCGAGTTGGCTGAACGGCTCTTTTGGACGTGCACCTGAGAGAGAGCGACTTCCTGCCCGGCCCCTTTCGTGGGATCAATAGTCGGTTTGTGCAGAAGGAGGAAGGAGAAGGTTCAGAGCATTGACGCTGTGTTGACACATGTGAAAATGAGCTGCGAGCGAGACGCAGCACAAGGGAGTTAGTGTACTTGACAGAGTCATTGAGCTGCTTGGTTAAAGGGCCGCCACAGTAAACACACCAGCTGATGAGAGGAAGAGGGAGGAGTCTTGGCAGGAAGGAAGTCCTCATCGCTGGAAAAAACTAAAGGCGGAAAGGCTGAGGGGCAACTGGGCAATGACCTTAACATTGATGGAGGCCCTGTGGATAAATGACTATAATTCAGAGTGTCTTCCCTTCAAGTGAAGGGCTTAACTGCTCTGCCGACACCTGTTCAGCTCTACAGAGGAGCCTTTCACTGAGGACAGGTGCCTCGGCAGCAAGTCCGCCCACTTCCCTTCGCTCTGTGCTCCGCTCCCAGCTGCTCTCCTTTCAGACCTCAGACACAGATTCCTCACATGCCTGCCTGTCAGCTCAGCAACCACTGCAGCGGTCACTCAGCTGCCTGCGACTATACAGACAACTCCCCAGTACAACACGAGGCCTCTGCCAGAGCATCACAGCAGCATCTCACATCAAGTCGACATGCGTGGAAATACTCCAGCATCGGTGTGTTTATGATAAACTGGGATATGCTGCACATTGTTGCACTTAAAATTGTGTTTAAGCACTTTTCTCACTCTATTCAAGATGGCTAAAGTAAAGTAAAAAAGTAAGCCTCACTTCCTTTATGAATAATAACATGCCATTACATCAGTTAGAATAATCAGTTTGATTCAACTTCTAGAGAACTCTTCAACAATGTGATGCGTCAGTGTATTTCCTGACTTCATGTCATAAACTGGGAAATTGCAAGTGGGAGTGATAGTTGTGGGAAGGCTTGCAAGTAACAACATTATCTACATTAACCAGTTAACCATTTGATTTATAAAATGTCACAAAACAGTAAAAAATAAAAAAAGAAAGAAAGAAATGAAATGTTTGGTGTACTCACTTGAAAATGACTTAAACGGTTAATTGATTGTCAAAATAGTTGCATATTTGTCTGATGTTAACCAACAAATCAACTTATTGGCCCGGGGCTAATTGTGTGCTCGATGGTGTTTGACCCAGTTTTGGAAATTCAGTTATGCAAAAACATTTGATGCAAATCAGATTTAAAGAAAAAAAGGGTCCTGCTGGAATAATTTCTGTGGGAGTTTGAACATGTGTGTGTTGCTGTACGCACACTGGGTCTGTCGGCTTTCTGGCTGGTTCAGTGACCTGTGCACAAGACAAACAGATTGGAGGGGAGGGGCGGGGTGGGGGCGTAGAGCACAGATGAAGCCCCGACCAAGCACAGAAGTGAAAACCTTAAAATATCTGCTGTTCAACACCCCAACTACAAGCCCTCATTACAAACGTCTGGCTCGAGCTTTTTTTTACGGTGCAGCAGTGGCAACAGGCAGGAAGGATGTATGGTAAACATACCTTTATCTAAGCTGTTTCACATAGCATGCATACCCGGGCATGTGTAAGCACTAGTCATGCCTCTCAGATCTGGGCCAACTGGCTGCAGTCCAGCAGCGGCGGCAGCAGCAGCAGGGCTGGGTTTGGCAGCTTGGTCCCAGCATGCTCGCTGTGTGAGTGGCAAGGTGCTTCGCTGCATAGCTGGAATGTTTTCCGTCTTTGTTTGGCCCAAAAGGCTGGGAGACTCATTTTAAAGGATTTCTTATAGAGGGGGGCAAGTCGGGGCATGTCTATAACCGACTGTTATTGATGGCTGTGTACAAACTGCTGCTGCTGCTCAACTCCAATTACCGGAGCTGTCATTTAGTGTATTTTTGATTTACAGATATTAATATAAATCTAATTTATACCCAGCAAGTGTACAGTTTCATACATAAACCTCACATCTTTAAAGACAATTAATGGAATAACTGTTTGATTATAACTCAACTGATTAACTGCCCTCTCGTGTTTCTTGCCTTGTCAAAGTTGTTTTTAGCGATGTCTACAGATCTTGGTGAGTTTAATGTCATCATACGCAGTAGAAATCACAGCCACAGATATAAAAATACCCATGTTGTAATAAACCATGAATTCCCACATTAAATGTATTAAACAAAGTCTGAAATCATAATCCTGAAGATAAAAATACTATATTTATTCCACAAACCGATCTACTGAACAAATACGGAATCACCTGCGACCACGAGTGCAGCTCTTCGTGTGACATGAAGTCAAACAGTAATTGTAGTAATTTGAAGTTGTTCTCTGCCGGTGAATTCAGGTGTGTGGAAGTTGAGTCACGGCTTAAAGACTTTCTCTAAACCACAAATTGCCTTTCGTCGAAACTTTGACATCACTCTCGACCACATGGCAGCTATAAGACGCTGTGTGCCGTCACTGATTTGGACAAGCAGTCACGGTTCACGTAGAAGTCAACTGCAGTCCTTTATAAGTACTCAGAAATGAACAAGTCGGAGCATTTAGGATGTATTCTTGACTAAAGCGGCAGCTAGCTGAACTCTCAAGGCTGTTTTGCTTTTGTGCATAAAGAATAAAGTCTTTCGGAAGCGATGGATTATATTTGAACTGTCACTAATAAACTCCCTTCCAGCAGAGAGATGATGTGACACGTGGAGAGCGGCCCCGTCACGAAGAGAGGCTAAAACGTCTCAATGAGAAAATCCACCTAAGAACTTGAAGTGCTCCTCCATCTTCTGAGCGTTTCATCCTGACACAAGTACCCGCTTCTCGTTTCTTTACATTCGCGCAAACAGCTGTCACAACACAGAGTCTCATAATATCATCCCCCCCCCCGATGTTGGGGGACCTCTGCAGCTGTGTGAAATGGTTGGGGCACTTTCTCCCAGCGATGTCATCATCACCATCATCATCATCACAGCTACATCTCTAAAGCCCCTCAGCTTCCTCCCAGGAGATTCCTCACAATTACTGTATCCTGAAACAGGCTGCCTAACATCTATTTGTCCGTGTGTTTGTCCGTCTCTGGAGTGACGGAGCTGGGTGGAGAACAAATGCTGCAGACCAAATTCACAAATGAGAGTACGGGTGTTAAGTTACTCAAGTATTCTCTGCAAATGTCGTTTTGTCCATCACAACCACCTAGTGGCTAGTTCTTTGATAAAGAAATGAAGCAAAATGCTGCACTTTTCCGTTTTCTTTACTTCAAACCGTAGTGGGAGAGCGGACTTGTAGTTTGGCGATTCAGGGCGCGTAAACAAAAATCACATGGGCTCACGTGTCACTTGTCATGGTGTTTGTTGGAGAAACTGAATTATTTGGCTGTCTGTAATAATCTACCGTCTGTGGTGTTTACATAAAGCGAGCGTGCACTCATTTTCAAACTGCAGTTTGGGTTCATTCTTTTCATGGTACCCTTTCTCAAACATGGGTAATTACTGGCAATCGAATGTCAACATCAATTTCCTTGCACCCATAAAACGCTGTGATTTAGGGTCGTTGTTTCCTGTTGTTTGTTTGGATTACATTCTTAGGCTTTCGTTTTCATCTTAGTCTATTTGCTTCAATGTGGATCCAAGTTCAACTGCAAAAAACCCCTCAAAAGTCTTTATTCTAAAGCCAAGATAAACTTTAGCAACTTTTTACAGATTCATCTTTTTTTTTTAACAAAAATATCAAACATTGGTTTTAATCTCTCAGATGTGAGAAACTGTTGCTTTTCTGTTTTCTATAATTGTAATGTGAATATATTTCCAAATTTAATTTCACCTAATGCCACCTTTGTCTGGTTTCCTGACATCTTATAGACAGAAATCATCAAACGATTCATGAAGAAATACTGTTATTGGCAGATTAATCAGTAATGAAAATAACTGCAGCCATAAGTCATACTGCCTCAACTGAACCAAACTCAATGAGTCAAAATCCAGATTTTAAATAAACTGCTTCAGACAGGCTCGGCGTGAACGTGCCTTTGCTGGCAAGAACTCGATTTTGATAAGTACTCAGTAGATTTCTAACTGTACTTCAGAGAGTAATATGTTTGTAATATGTAATAAGCACCCGGAAGTAAATGTCGATGTTAAACTTTAAAGATCAGTTACTTCTCATGCAGATATTAATGTCAAAGTCCATCAGTGTGATGACGTGTTAAGTTCAGGAGCATTCAGTAACTAATCACTACTGCTAGAATAAAAGAAAAGAGTGGGCAGCACTACTTCGCAACAGAAAGTGTTTGTCTCTTGACTTTACAGAGACGGCACATCATGGAAGCGTAGGTACATTTAGGCAGAATATAGAGCTCTGACTGTTCTTTTCCCAGACAAATGTTGTTATATCTCACAGTATTTCTTTCTTCTGCACGCATCTCTCTTCTCCGAGTGAGTGTCTCCTTCTATGCATTGATGTGTTCAAATTTACTGGGCTGCTTCCAGCTCCGTCAACCCAAATACATCAGCTGACAGCAGCCTCAGTGCACAGTGAGGCCTTCACAGACACCCAAAGTGCAGAGCGGAGGCCCGAGGGCTTTCAGTCAGCTAAACACAACATCCCTCTGTGTGAAGCTCACTGACCACCGTTGTCGTCAGAGAAGGATGGGACAGCAGAGTCCCCCCGAACTCTCCGGATCTGGATGCAGGATGCCTGTGCGGCCTTCGGACACCTGCGGGGGACTGTGAATGTCTCTGTGATGGGACTGAGGGACGGGCATGGTAATGAACACACAGTCATTCATCAGCCATCCATGGCATTGCTCCCATTCAGATACAGATACCCACTGAGACACAAAGCCCCAGCTGCCTCAAGTGGCAGACTTACACAGAACATTGAGCACCAATGCAACACAGCTCCATTTAGCACTTTAAGAAACGCCCTGTCACAGCAGCCAAAGTGCCTCTCTATATATCCCTCTGCACGGTCGCACGCACAATGGACACAAGTGGATATATCATGTGTTTAAAAGGAGCGGGGTAATTTAGATTACCACATGTTGACAGAGCCAAACGCGTTTAAGATCTAGCGTTTGATTTTAAATCACTTTTTACTGCTTTGTTATCAGACATAAATCTAAACTACTTTTGGCTTGCCAGGTTGTGAAAGATTCCTCTGGCAGGTGTTTACCCTTCAGCAGGACACATTCAGCTCTGTAAAGTAATAGTTTGACATTGTGGGAAATACGCGTATTGGCTTTCTTGTAGAGCGTTAGATGAGAAAACTGATATCATTCTCATGTCTGTACAGTAAATGTATGAAAAATATGAGGCTACAGCAAGCAGCTGGTTAGCTTAGATTAGCATAAAGACTGGAAACAGCTAGCCTGACTCTGCCTGAAGCTAACAGAATCCACCTTCCAGCACCTGCATAGCTCACTATAGCATTAATATAACTCATTAGTTTAATCTGCACCTTCATAACAGCTGACTTATCAGAAAGTGATATTGATTTATCTCTGCCCAAATATTCAGACAGTTGCTGGCGGAAGAAAGAGTAAAAGAGGAAGAGGCGTTTGGCTGTTGTACTTATAATGCTGGTGATTGCGCATCAGGGCATTCAGGCTGTAAAAGCGTGGGAGAGCACAGCAGAAAAAATGAGTATCACCTACATCAATGAGGAGAGAATAAAAAAACTGCACTACACACAGAGCATGTGTCAAAGTTAAAATGAATCACGGCTCGTTCCAAAAAACACACTCCCCTGGCTTTTGGACAGTGAATAATCGAGCAGCGAAAAATTCTCATATTAGCCCACTTTGGAGTTCCTCGTGACTCTGGGTAAGTCAGCAGTTGCAGCACTACACGACTGCGTGGAGGCCTGTAGGAAGAAGCTCCCGAGCCGAACAAACCAATTACACCGCTGTCACGGCCGTGGAACAGCACTGCATCATCCCCACAGAGACACCATTGTCACATTGCATGGCGTTACTGTGGCTCAGTAGACCCACGACTGATGAGCCATGAGACCTGGCATGTGTGGCGCGGCCATAAGCCCTACCATTAAGTGCTGATTCTCCTTTATTAAGGAGGCAGTGTTGTTAAAACAAAGGCCTGCCCCGGTCAACACACACTCGATTGTTAAAGCATGTGACTCATGTTTGATTGCAGTGAGTGTTAAGGCTGCAGGGCCGGGCTGCTTTCACCCCATGACTCTCCCTCGGAGCTGGGGCAGCCTCCAGGACTGCTGTGGAGTATTTACACATTCCTCCCGGGGCGGAAACGCAGCCCATTAGCATCACATGCTAACATGCCTTTGGACACAGAGAAGGCACACACCAGCTCTTTTCGTGACATGGTAAAATGAGAACAAATCATTTGTTTCCTGAAGTGCCTCTCAAGGAGGTCTATTTTAACATCCTTTGAAGTGAAAATACAAGATTAACCCTTTTTGAAATATCTCAGCTTCACTAAGAACCATGCAAAACCTTTGTATTAATAAGCACAGCGTTTAATACATGGTTTATAATCCACTATAGTGTAGTTGTAAGCAGATATAAGTGTTTATCAATGTAATTGTCAGGAACTTGAACTCCTCCTGTGGGAACCCATAACTGTAGGCTGGTGTGTAAACAGATAATAAATGACAATATAGTAAAAGTTGTGATAGTAGAAAATCTGTCTGCATAGGAGAAGTTGACTTATAACAGAAGATATGTTGATTAAAACTCTTTATTTATAAGTCAAATACATTAATAAGCACTTGTGTCTGCTTCAAACTACATTATAGTGTGTTATAACCCATGTATTAGTTTGTTTGTGTACTGCTTATTTAGGGGGAGTGGAAGCAAAGTATTGAAGATAAGATAATATGTTTGGTTTAGTGCGCATTATTTCTTGAGAAAAGATGATTAACACTGAAGCTATGACCATGCAGTAGCAGTCTTGGGTGGCTTGTGGCAACAGGGCAGCATGGCTCCAGACCCACAGAAAGTGGGCAGAGTCGGTTGGATGTTACACAACCTTCAATAATTACAGGAAAAGGATCAACCTAGTGGCACAACGGGCGAAGCATTAGCGAACTCTCCTCACAAAAGACGCACGCGCTCGATGAAACATGGCCTCAACTGGCGCACTTTGTTAATTAAGGAGGTGAATGTGCAGCCGGCCGCCGCGGCTGTGGCTTTGTTTCCGCGTGTCCGAGTTAGTGAGAGGACCTGCTGCTGAGATATCTGCTGTTCAAATAAGTGTTTACTGACGCTTTGTTCTACCTGAGAGGTGGACCAGGGACTCTTACAGCAGCACCATGTTCTCAGTGCGAGACATGGTGATCCTTTACACCGGGGTGCACAAACATTTTGATTATCATCCTATTAGTGGTTAATAAATAATTTACTAACTTTCTAGATCTGACATAAGCCATTATAAGATATTATAATTCCTTTCCACTTGCTAATAATGCAGTTATTGATGCTAAAACATGCTTATGTCCAAGAATAAGTGCTAAGAAGTCCTTATTAAATAGTTTTAATCACGTAGTTTGCAGTTATAAGTGTTAATACGTCATTAATTCATTGTTTTAACAATCATAAAATACAGCTGAACGTGTAGATAAGTTGTAAACAAGTGGATTCTGGGCCAAATTTTCCTAGAAATACGTGGTCAGAGCATCTCACCAGTCAAAGGGAGTTTTCGCGACCTGGCAACCATTTATAGCATAAAGATTTAGTAAATGATTTATTAACTGACTCATTCTACAGAAATAGTACTAATCAGGCTGTGCAGGTGAGACAATGAGGAATCACGTTCATATCCGCGTTCACATCCCAACCAAATAAAAAACTGTTACGTAACCAAAACTTTCAGAGGTTGGAAAACTTTTGTTGAATTCAGTCAGTCTGTGGGTGTTTAAATAAAAAAAGGAGCGTAAACTTGAGGACGAAGGCGGAGGCGGGCAGGATGATGCAGACAAAGCGTCGGGCCAAGCTCATTGATCAGCAGCGAACACTGTTCCTCCCTCGCTCTCCGTGTTCATCCAAGATTCTGCTTTTCAACCAGATGCAATTTGCTGCTGTTTGGTGAGCCAGAGGAGGTTTCCGGATGACTCAAGGTGCAAACTAGGAACTCACGACAGAGTAGTTAATGTATTCAGAGCATGAATTCACTCCACCTCTCTGCTGTTGACTAGTAAACTGGTTTTTCTGACATGAGAAAGTGAAGACAAGTTGATGTGATAAAGATATTTTATGGTTTCAGTAGATAAGATGTTTGTCTTTCCTGATACCAAGTGCTGTTTTCAAAGATGTTTTATTTGCATGTGAGTTTTTCCTCAGGGTGTCTTCAAGTTTCATCAAGTAAAACTGGAGACATTTTATGATCTTTTTCAGTGCTGGCTGCAGTTAAATAACACTGAGACCAAAAATAAAACTGCACAGCAGTCAGATTGAGTTGATTTCTCACAAAAAACACAGAACACTAAGAAACCGCTGCATTTATATGGGCTGTAAATCTGACTTTAACCATTAAAATGCTATATTTAACTGTATTTGAGAGATTGAACTTCTCCACATAGAGTGACTCAAACAGAAATGAGCAAACAGCAAGTTTCTGTTTAATCTGTTTCTTTTTATCTTTCATCACTGAAGCTCTGGTTTTATTCATGCATGTCAACATCCGTGTTCCTCGACTCTTCCATGTCACCTGGATGTGACTCAGTAATCATAAACAGCGTGGTTGCTCTGTGTGTGAACAAGGAATGTTCACTTTCAATCACAACATGTGAATTTATGAAGAAACCATGACTTTACATAAGACACATCCAGAGTGCTCGTGTACATTTTCCAATCAATACAACAACAAAAGTGTCCACAGGGTAAATATAAGTTCAATCGGCTTTTGAGACAAAGCAAGCAAATGAGAAAGTGTCCATCACAATTTCATCTTCAAATGTCTGTTTTTTGCCGACCAACAGTCCAAAACTCAAAGATATTCAGGTAACACTGTAAAACTGAAAAGGGCAGGAAATCATTTTTTTAAATGACTTGAACGATTACTCGATTATGAAAAAGGTGCAGATTCTTTTTCTGTCGATCGACAGAAATAGTTGCATCTCTATGAACAATTATAGATCATCACCAGACTTTTTCTGGGTTTTGTTGAGCCATCTCATGGAAAATGAACTTAAATAATCACAGTCTGTCCTACAGTTGAAATTAATCAAGTGACATAAAATGCAGAAGTTATTGTTTGTTACATTTTGAATCTACCAGAGGACAAAAAAAACACTTTCCAACTGTGCAACAAAAGATCTTTGGATTCTAGATAAACATGCGATTAATTTAGTTTAAAAAAACATTAAAAGAAGCCACAAATTATTCGTGTCCATATACAGAATATCAACACCCTCAAAGACTAAATAGAGCTCTTCTGCACACAGAAATCTGTGATTGACTCCTCATTAACACAACATAAAGAGAGCTAATTCAACAGCCACTGTCTCCATCTAATAGAAGTTTAGTGAATCACAATCTGAGCCTTACAGTCTATCAGGCTGCAAAGAAGTGTCATGATTTGCAGGTATGTGGTGATTTAGTTTCCTTATAATTAGTGACTGTTTTAGGACAGTGCAGTCTCCCTAAAGATTAAACAAAGACTCTCTTTCTACAAGTCTTAACACAGACTTCAATGTTCAGCAGATTAGGAGGTGAAGGGGGCCAAACTCCCCAACACACACACACACACACACACACACACACACACACACACACACACACACACAACCTCATCATCCTCAAACAGAGATCCATGCAGACTCAAGACACTTCGGGGCAAAAGCACAGACAGGATGGGGAGGCAGGGGCCCTCTGCAGGACACAAACACCACATCTTGAAAGGCATTAACACTAAATCACTTGAACCTAAGGACTGAAGAAGTAAAAAAAAAAAAAAAAAAAAAAAAGATAAAATCCGCAAGGACACACACCGACTATGAATCTGCATCATTGCAAGTCTCTCTTTTTGTTTTGTTTTTTCTACTCGTGGATGATGTAGCCACAACAACAAAAAAACACATCCTTTGTCAGAACAATGGCAACATCCTCAACCTGTCCTAAAACATTACCTGCATGACTGATCCAAGAAAAAAGGGATCTTAACTCAGTCGTGTTTTTTGTGTTGACACAGTGGCTCATTAATGCATGAAGCCGTTGCACATACGTGGAGAGGATAAACACACCTGCAACTAAAAAGGAGGGGGGGTCGGTCCGGGCGCTGTTTACCAGGCCCTGTGCGTTGTCTTAGTCATTGTGCAGCGGCATAAATGACTGAAAACAAATTTAAAAAACCTCGAGGAAAGGTGAGGAGGACACACCTACATCTCCTTTATTTACTGTGGCTCGACCGAAACTAGACAAGGCTGTCGTCTCCAGTATCGCCTGCATAGAGGTGGCTGTCTCTGTTTCCCCTGAATACACAAGCACACACCGTACCTGAGGAATTCTTGCAGACAGGTGTCACAGAACCGATGCCCGCAGGTAGACACTTGGACCGGCTCCCGCATCGCCTTGCTGCAGAGCGGACACTGGAAGCGTCTCTTTGGCTTTTCCAGAAACTTGTAATCAAACCCGGGCATCGCTACAGGTTCCGTGGGTGTTTCTCGGCCTTCAGCTGCAGGTTAAAGGTATAACTGTCCTCTCTGATCCTCCGTGAACCCTCCGACACCTCCCCCCGCCCCCTCAAAACGGGGCTATTTGCGCTGCACCGCCGTTTAAGCCGATGAGTGGTTCATATCACGTCCCCCTTTTCCTTTCGCCGCCGACCGATCGGGCTTCGAGCAGGCGAGTCCTCCCCAGCTTTTTCCTCCCGCAGCCCGGCGACTGGCGGCAACAAAAGAGCAAGACGACACCGTGCAGGGAGGAGGGGGGGGGGGGGAAACAACCGGGGCTGCAGCCGCGATCACAGGGCCGTGTTCAGTGTGCAGGTTTCCAGCTCAGGGTTAGCGTGGCCCTCTCTCTCTCTCTCTCTCCTCTCCTCGCTGGATGCAGCACTGACACACTGAGCACAATGCAGAACCTCTCCGTCTGCTGAGGTGCGCCGAGTCCCGCCTCCGCCTCCTCCTGCGCAGGAGGAGTCAAGGAGCCGAAGCGCTCCGCTGTTCGCACCGTTTTATCCTCCTGATCTCTCTTTATGGAGCTTTAATTGGGCTTTTTGTGCGGCTTCAGCGTCCTCTAATGAAATGCATTGTTTGCTTTCCCAGTTCATATTTCATTTTTTTATTCATTTATTTGCTTGCTTAGAAGCCCATGTACGTTAAAACGTCAACACAGACTGGTCGTGATTTATACAGTCCTAATTAGTAAAAAAAAAAAAAAAAAAACGAGGTGAGGAAGGTTTGGTTCTTTTAGGTTTAAGTCAAATAAATATACAAAATGAGCCGCTACAGAAGCCCACGGTAGTCAGAGGTGAGAGGCGCCCTCTGGCGGTGGAGCAGACACACACAATGAAGAGACGGGGCATTCTCTCCATGAATTGCACGTTCAAATGTTTCCTTTTATACGTACAATAAATCCTGACTTACATTGTTCCACTCGTAAAAAGAAGAAAACAACCTGGACATCATTTTCACGACAGTAGAAATAAAGGGCACACTCACATATTTAGATCATTTTTCACCTGCTGTGTTGCCACCGGATTACATCATCATACAAGACAACAATGGTAAACGATCCGTGTCCTCAGAAAGGATGTGAACACATCTTCAATGAGGAAGAATGACTTCAAAATCATATTATGAACATTTGATGATTGTTTTTTTATTGGAATCTTAAAATAAATGCATATTAATCATAACGGCAAATATAATTACATTATAATAATATAGTTACAATACTGATAACAGCTCTGTGAAAATGACACATATCAGTGTGTCAGAATAAAAGCAGACTGTAATCCAGCATTATACTGTAGGTTAGTTATTAACTTTAATTTGAAGCTGCTGATGTTGTTATTTAAGGTCAACCATCCCAGTCATGATAAGGATGTTCCATTTTTTGAAATTACATTTATTTGGCATCTTAAGTTACTAACTACTTTACAGATTCAGACAATTCAGACAAAATATAATCAACTAAGCTGCCCGGCAGCATATAAAGTACTTCAAATTAGCCTCAGCGTTACCAGCTGCAACATTAGTGATGCTTACACATTAATGCATCAACAATTATCAAACAATAATATAATATATAATGGAAATAGGCCACCACTGCATAATGAGTACTTTTACTTTTGGTACTTTACATATATGTTGATGCTAACACTTCTGTACTCATTTTGAATGCAATCATTTTACTTGTTACTTTACTTGAGTATTTCTACACTGTGGTATTGCTACTTTTATCACTTAAGAGTAAAAGAACTTCAAAAAGTACTTCTTTAAACACTTTGGCTTCTGCAGTTTTCTTTTCTCATCAGTCTTAGGTCATGTCATATGAAGAACGTTTACACAATATATAATAATGAATTCATTAATAACCATAACTAGACAATAAATAATGTCTCATTTATAATATAACACACGTTTCAGTAAGTTACAACATGAAATCTTCTAAAAATACAAAGGCAGTCTTTGAAATCACTCCCTTTTACTGCTCCATAGAGCACGTTATTTACTCTCCACCATTTTCTGTGAGTGTCCAAGTGTGAAATAAATGCTCTCTATATTTATTTTGATATATAAATACTTCAAGATTCCTACAAGGGAACAAAAACATTTCCCTCTGCTAACAATCCCACAATGCAATTTGTCACATTTAACACAATGAGAGAAAATGCAGGTGCTTCATTTGCGTCCTAAATCTCGATTTAAGGCTCACTGTGAAGTAAACTACTCAGTGTTCATTGTATGGGGAGTCGTGAATGACTCAACAAGGGAGTTTTTTCGCACACAGCCACACTCATTAAGCGTTAAAGACGTTGTTCAGTTGAACGCCAAACAACACATCGTTGTCGGGTCTGAGGACTAATCCAATAAAGCACAATGTGGCCACTGACGATGTGATCGAGATGAACGTGTTTGGGTCATTTGACTGATGAGTTACTAAACGCTCACATGGCTCTCATTCTTTTCGTTTCTTTGAATCGTGTCATCTCATTCACCCGTGGCTTAAGGGAGCTCAAACCAGTTTGACTCTTACTGGTCTTTATCATGCTAAGCCTGCACATGAGAGAGGACAATAGCTCACCGCATGAAAGCTGCCTAATGACTTCCTGTAATCCAGCGTCGGCGACAAAGTGTGGCAACATCCCTTTAATTGACCTGTTGAGAGATACACCTGCTGCAACACACAGGGTCTGACCTTTTCTGTGCTGCATGATATCAAACCACCGAATGAAACAAACATTCATTCCTGAAGGGGAAAAAAAGAAAACTAGCAAGAGAGGAAGACAAGAGAAAGTCTGAGGCCGCAGCTGCAGTATGAAAGGGAATCTTTCAACTGTGGCACGGACGAGCCTCTGGGAGGAGTTAATCAGAGGAAGCTGTCCTTCACCTCATGCCACCGCCGGGCTTCATGACGAACGCTGAGTGGTTTCGTTATTAGGACATAATCATCTCTGGACAGGTTCCTCCAGTAAAGCTGAAACACGAGGGAGTAAAGGATAAGAGTGACACGTCAGTACAGATGAAACACTACTTGATTAATCGATTTAGTGATTGAAAAAAGGTCAAACATTTACTGGTTTCATCCTCTTAATGTTGAGGATTTGCTGTTTTACTTCATCATAGATGGCCGTTAACTGAATGTCTTTTGGTTTCGGACTGATGGTTGGACAAAACGGGGAGTGTTGCGAGCCTTTGTCCGGCAAAACACCTGACTTAAGTTAAGACTTAAGTTTTGATCCTGTAATCTTCATAAAAAAGGATATTCTGTACATTAAAACATACATCAACATTGTTACGGTGCAGTACTGTGCAGACCCTGCTAATGACCTCTGTGATTGTCAGTCCATGTTGGTCTGCATGGCCGTGTCACATGGTGCAGGTCAAAGAAGTTTAATCTTCTCTAAATCTGCAGCTATTTTCAATTTGGAGTGTAGAGGGACGGTTTAATCCCACCTTCGCTGTTTTTCATTAGAATCTGTGGCTTTTGCACCGTCACTGATGGGAAAAAGAGGCACAAATTGCTGTTGTCTGGCTCTCTCAGTAGGACTATGGCCACGCCTTCCAGTTTAGTCTCAAATCAATAGCCACGATGTAAAATTGCACAGAAGTTCTTCCTTTTGGCATGCTGATGGAATGTTGTGATGAAGTTGTACAGCTGAAGGGAGCTAGTTTGTTATTGTAAACAGAGCGCTTTGACACGCCGCCTGTCCTGCTTGTATGACTGGATGAAACAAAGCTATATAGTCAGGTCTTTAGCCAGTGAGCTTTCAAACTTACAAATGAGTCCTTTCACAATTCTGTGTCGCCGTTATCAAGAGAAGCTTGTCTCAAGTTCAGCCTGTCTTTCGTCTGGGGATTAGCACTCTCTGTTAGATTTCACCACATCCCAACAACTCACAGTTTTTGTTAACAAAGAGGTAATAAAGCGAAATATTACGTTTCACTGCGAGCAGAGTGTTGCCATGACAACAGGCCACTGATGTCACCGCGAATGGGTGACTCTCGTCGAGCTGCACCGCCTTCGGTATCCCAGAGTCCTCCTCTTTTCTTCCGAGGCGGCCGCGGGCCCCCTTTCCCCAGGTGTACACCTCCCCTTCTGTAGAGAGCGGGAGAGGGAGCCGGTCACCGCAAACCTCAGGATGCGTTAATCCACACAAATCTTTAACTGACAGCCATGTCTCTGCTGCAGTGGCAGCATAATGGCTCCATCTGAAGGAAGTTACAGCTGAACAAAGACTTCCCTCAACAAAGAAAACCTACAGGCATGGCTGCCACTGCAGAAACAATGTGGCATTTGAACATTTTAACCCTCAGCTTTAAGAGCAAAACACACAGACATCTGTTACCCATCTGTTAACCCACATGTTTAAAGAACCATCCAATGGTTTTGTATGTTTAGCACATTAGCTAAAAACCATGTGTAGTTTACATAACCGCTAACCGTTGTCATGTAATGAAACCATTAGTTTTAAACTTTCAGTTCATTTCACTTTGACATGAAAATAAACTCGCAGAGACTTGAAACTTGTTTGAGTAACAACATCCATCGCAGTGAACATTCAATCCGCTTTGTTTTTCAGTTAAAGTTACACTGCTGTTGTGTGGTCACGTCTGCTCGCAGGGAGCGTTTAAAACTGGGTGACTCTCATTAAGACGCAGTATCCCAGAAACCTCCTCTTTTCTTCCACAGCAGCTAAACCACAGACATCGGAACAATGTTGTCTCGAGATGAACCCTGTTGTGTTGTGAAACCTCTGCTCATATATATCTGCTTTTTTGTTGGAAACTCTGCTATCCTGCAGAACAGCAAGCATTTTATTTTGATATTATTTGTCTTTCATGTGTAATTACCAGGAAACATGGCTCATGTCATTGTCATCTGACTGAACTGTGACATAAGAAATCACGAGGTTCTCCAGCCGGTTTTCTTTCAGGAAATGTTGTTTGTTTATATTATTATTCTAAAACTGCAGAGTGACATAATCCATGCTGCTTTGCTGCAGCCAGCGTATGGACAGTGACAAACAGTAAAATGTTTGATCAAAAGCTGTATAATTAACATCTGCAACTACAATTGCTTCTGGACACATTTCACCTGACAGATTTCAGACTGCAGCTTAAGGTCAGTGTGTGTGTGTGTGTGTGTGTGTGCGTGTGTGTGCTTGATCAATATCTTCCTGACTCTCCTATTAGCTTTGTTACACCTGTTACAATGGGACAAATTACACCTTTATCATTCTTATTAGTTGACATATGTCTCATCCAATCTGAAGCAGAGATCTCATCAACCCAAAAAACTGACACATGTGGAGGTGTGCAGAGCTTTAGAAACAGACAAGGTCAAAATATCGCATGCAGTCCCTTCTACTCACCAGATCCAATAGCTAAGGTGAAAGCGTCTCCACAGGCAGCCATGGTGATGCCCTGCAGCCCGGGCATCGAGTAGGGCACACGGCTGCTGCGGCGAGAGCTGCAGCCCATCTGGCCATGCTGGTTGCTGCCAAAGGTAAAACACTGACCTCTTTCTAGAAAAGGAAAATGTGGGTGAAAGTGGTGACGCTTAGTTTAAAAATCAATATCAGTGCGGAGACTGACACAATGAATATTTGATTATTCGCAGCCTCGATGTCTATTTGTCACATGTTTGTACAGCTTTAGCTCTTTAGCTTCACTGAAGAAGTTGAACAGGTCGGAAGTGATCTTTCCAAGCAGCCCATCACTTGATCTGGTGCTGCAAGAACCTAGAAAACTAGTTTGGTTAGCACAAAATGAGTCAGTGACTTTCTCTTATTTCATAACATTACAGAGGCAGTCGCACAGAGCAAAGCAAAACAAGTCCACTACAAAAATTGTATTAATAATGGTAATATTTTACCTGTAACAGCAACAGAATGAGCCGTCCCAATGTCAATGCAAACAATCTTCTCACTACTGAGTGGGGCTGATTGGACGGGAGTGTAAGAATGATCTTCTTCCACCTGATTCGAGGGATTTGGTTCCTCTCCAGCTGTTGTTATTTTATCCAGCCCGAGCTTGTTGAACCTGACCACAACAAAATCAACATTCTTACAAGAGAGGAATAAAGAAACACTTTATTCAGTTCCTTTAAACCACTCTTTCAATATACAAAAACAAATCTTTCTTTTACTGCTTCCCTGTCTGCTGCAGGTAGCTGCTGAGCTGAAGGTATTTGAACGACGCTGCTTCTACTCTGACCTGAAATGAAGGCCGTTGTGTTTCCTGTTGCTTTTTTTGACTCATACACAGCCCTACATCCAAAACCTCTCTGACAGAGATGGATTACAACTTGACAAAACAAGTGTTTGTCATTTCAGGAGAATGCTGTCTCACAGGTTGCGCACATGACACATTAGTTTATAACGTAAGACATTTTATTTGAAATAGAAGATTTCTTTCACAAAATGCATCTAAACGTATCCTTTATGGAAACCTTACAGCGGCTATGACTTGTTGTTTAACTGCTCTGTCAGTGACATGTTTACTGAGACTAATGACTTATTGTTTAGGGTGGAAAAATATAGAGTAACTACCTGTTGCTTCCACATGCCACAATGCTGCACTGGGTGCTGATAATCATGGAGCAGTCAACCCCACACACCACCCTCTGGGCCTCAAATTCCACAGGTAAACACACCTGCTGTGGAGAGTTGTGGGTGTCTTGGGTGCCTAGCCCGAGGCGACCTTCCAGACAGAGGATCAGAAACAATGACTCAGACCCAACAATCGTGCCGTGTGATGAGATGCTGCTGTCATAAATCAGACACATGTAAGCAAACACCAAAAGATGAACGCTAAGATGGATTGAGTGAGTTTAAAAAACAACCGGTTCGTTTATTATACCATTGTCTCCTCTTCCCCAGGCAAATACTTCTCTTTCGTTGGTCACAGCGAGTACGTGGGAAGCACCACAGGACACGTGAACCAGCTCGTACCCGAGGAGCGCCTCAACTATCTTGGGCTGAGTACAAAAACGGAGAGAGAGAAAGAAACGTCATCATTGTAATGTTTATATCACAGATTCTTATCAAAGGTCTGCATTGACCTCTGTTGCATCTCTACCTCTCTCTCTCTCTCTCTCTCTCTCTCTCCCCTGGTTTACTGTGTGCCTCTCTACTATCAACTGTCCAATAAAGGTAAACATTTCAAAATAAACTTATATAGGGACCAAAAATGTATTTTTTTCAGACATTTGCCATATTTTAGGACATTCCCTCACATATTTTGATAGTAAAAAACATGCAAATACAAATCACAAACTGTACGGGAATTCACAGTATCTGCTTCATATAAGCACATACAGTATGAAGCAAAAATCTACAGTACGTAAAACCTAAACTTTGGAAGATGTATTTGGGCACACTGTATTGTATTAACATGTTGATGTTTTAAACTGAATGGGATCCAAATGGTGGTGTGACATCACATACTGTAAAGCACAAAGTGTTGAAATACTCAGTTGCCAGTCTAATACAACAGTCCTGCAATAAATCCTCCCTTCATGAAGGTTATAATGTTCAGGTTTTGTTGAAAGTGTTTTAGAGATGTGTTTCTGATCATTTTGGAGGATGCAGCTGATGGTGCCGTTTAACTGTATGGCATTACACTAAGAGGTGTTTCTAATATTTAGCCTCATATATGTAAAAAAATGTGAGAGACATTTAGAAAGACCAGTAGAACTTGTTACAGGACTGCTGTATTAGACTGCATGTGTTTTAACTAGGTATTTCTAATAAAATGGCAACTGGCTGTCCATTTAATATGAATGCGACTTTGAAATATCTTTCTTTGAATGGTGGACACGTACCTGTGTTACATCATTGAAGTTACCGTGTCCTAGACAGCCGTTGCTCCCACTTCCAAAAGTCATGATAATGCCCCTGTCTGCAAATTTAAAATTAAAATTAAAAAGGGATTAAAAGACTCTTAGTTGATTAGTGTAGGTGTATTCGTATGTAGACCAACAGAATGCTTCTAATCCATATCTGGGAAATGCTAATCTGCGTCACCACAGCACAATGTGATGAAAGAGAGGAAACTGAGCTGAGAAGAAGAGACTTTAATCCGGTGTTATCTGCTTTGCAATACTGGACAGAATGACACCAGCATCCTGAAGCACACTGACTAACAGAGCATCACAATGAGAGCTCGAGAAGAACTGCTTCCAAACTGCTAGGGAAGCACAGAGAGGGTTTCTTTTTAATCTGCACTATCTGATCAAGTGTGTAAAGAGAGCTGACTGTATCCACACTTTCAGACGTTCAGGTGCTGTCTCAGTGTTTCACAGTCATGTGGTGCAGTGTGTGAAGGCAGAAAACAGGGGATAAACATTGATTTCCTTTAGCACAGCACCCTGCTAGAATGACTGGGCATGGATGGGATGTCTCTGACTGGTTAAACACAGCGGAATGGCCCACCAACCTGTCATGCAGGTGGTGAAAAGGTCACCGCAGGACACGGACTTGATGGTGACTCCAGACTGACCCTCGAGGAAACGCGAAATGAACTGAGGCTGCATCTGCTCCACAACACCGGGCAGGCTGGCCTCACCAGACCCCACTGATGGCGCCTGTGACAAAAAGTGATTGTTAATCTGTGATGAGCAGCGAAATGAGAAAGTCTTATTGGAGTAAGACATATGTAACTAAAAGTGTAAAAGAAAAGAACCCACCCTCTGATACAACATTAGGAACCATTAATCTGTGATGTTCAATGCCTTCCAGCTAATATTTTATTATTAAGCACCCGTAGTCCCCGGAATGTACTAGTGTGACAATCTCTGAACTGTATTTGGACAGTTCTCTGTGAGGATAAGAAAACACACATCCTCGTACATCAACACATTGACTGAGGAGTGCAGAGAAGATCACAGCTGTTTTTTTTCTTTTATGATGCATTACGTCAGGAATTTATTTTTAAAAGCAGCTTTGGAAACAAAAATGTAAAAAAAATAAAAAAGTAGGGGTTTGAGCAGACCTCCCATGTAATCAGACGGCCTGACTTGGTGACCCCCATCTTCTGAGTGCGGCCCAGAGACACTTGAAGCACCTCAGTGTTGAGCATCGGCAGGCGGAGAGGTGCTGAGATTCCACTTCCCCACGTATACACCGAGGACAGCGGGAGGGAATGCACCTTCCCTGATCCAAAACCAACTGATCCGTCTGTTTAGGCCCATGAAATAACAACCACATTTCTAATTAAAGTGATGTGATCAACCTGGTACAGCTAGTTCTGTTGTCAAATAATGTATTATGTGCCGGACCTCTGGACCTGTTCGTAGGAACTCTCCCTCCTGGTCTACCTTGAGGACCAGTTTGTACAGCAGACAACGGTTTCTCAATCCTGGAAAAAGACAGAGGAGAACTCATTACACAAAATATGTGTGTTAAAACATCTGTCTAGTCATTAGTCATGCATTAAGGCACTACCTGCGCATTTTGACGTTGCCTATATCCGTGTAGAGGTTAAGCAGGGGCCTGATACATATTGGAAGAGCCATTATTTCATTGAGTTGAGGCCGTTTGGATGGATCCAGATTGAGCATGTTGAGGATGAGCTGTCGGAGTTCAGGGCTGTACCGGTCTGAAATTGGAGCAAACGTCCCGCTCATGATCTTCAGAACGAGTGCGGGTAGATTCTGAAAGCAAAAGTATAGAGTGTTACAGAGTAGAATTACAAAATGCATTATAAATATTTGAAAAATCCCCAATCCCCTCTCCCAAATCCCTACCAAAGGAATACAATTTTCACATTTCACACAGAATTGGTAGCAAAGACCGATTTGAGTGCAAGCTATGCGAAGTCTTGTGAATTATTGATCTATGTTAAATATCAAAAGCCCCAGCAATCTGCTTTAGAGTTAAACATGGGGCAACCTGGGGTCTTCATATGAAATATTCTGATAAATTGTAAGAATCTTCTCTCCCATGGTGTACATAATGTAGCTCTGATGGTTTCATTGCCTTTTTATAGAGCCATCTTTTATGCATTACACTTTGCATTAGAGGAATAATAACAAACAGTACTGCATTATTTAAATTACTACATCCAAGTAAGCAAGGGATTTTTGTAAAGAAAATGCTTTATGTACGGCAGCCTCGAAGGCTCTCTTAAGGCTCGCTAGCTCATAGAGCACACAGCCCAAAGCCCAGATGTCACTCTTCTGGTTATACGGCTTTCCCTCACACAGCTCTGGGGAGATGTAGCATGGGGTGCCGACCACCTGCAGAGTGGAAAAAAGGAGGCATTGATTTGTGCTCGCACATGTTAGGATTGAACATATCGAATACGTATGTTGCTGAAGTAACTACAGCTCCAAACCAGAGGCAAATCAACTCACCGTGTAAGCTTTGCTCTTGCTAACAAGGATTTTGGAGATGCCAAAATCACCAATTTTGACGATCATCTGGTGCTTGTCGAGAAGAATATTCTGTGTTTTAAGGTCTCTGTGCAAGATAAGTTTGTTGTGGACGTGGTACAGGGCAAGTAAGATCTGTACGAAGAAGTGGAGGATGGTGTCCTCGTCCAGCAGAGAGTTGCAGCGCTTCTGTATGTAATCAGCCAACGTTCCACCTGCATGAAGAAAACATTGAGAAGAGAAGAAACAATAAAGATGACTTCTGTTCATACTTAGAAATTGACCAAGCTGCTGGGTTGAGTGAATAGCATTCAGGTGATTTCAAAGCCAATAAGTGATGGATTGAATAGGCTTTAAGAACACAGTAGGGGCTCTGAAATGTTAAATGTAAAAAAAGAATAATGCTGTAGTGTATATAAATATTTAGATTATTATCTAAATTGTTCATATTTTTATTATTTGTTCTATATTCAACAAAATAGTCAAAACTTAAGCTAAAACTAAACATTACACCCTCCATCAGTGACAGATATTAGATGTTCTCGTCTGTTCTCTGACATGGGAATGAGAAAAGGTATGGAGCCCTGCAGCGCTAAACCCTGGGAAGTGTGAACCATGAGCCAATGAACAAAAGGGGGTCATGTAATAAAATATTACAGTAATCTTACCTGGTGCATACTCCATAGCTATCATGAGGGCCTTGTCTTCCAGGAAGTTCTCATAGTACTCTATGATATTTGGATGGTTGAGCAGTTTCAGGACCTGACACTCGTTCTGAGCTGCCAGGCGTTCGTCCCGTGACATCTGCTCCACGGGGATCTCCTTCAGGATGACAAAGGCCCCGTCGCTGCGCCTGCGGCACAGGTGAACGATCCTGACAGGAGAGGAAAATAAAGAAATATTAAATGTATATCTTGTTCCGTAAACAATAAAGCATGTTGGTACTTTATGTCTGGTGTGCCAGTGTTACTGAGCTTTGGCACTAGTTTTGTTATAGACAAACAAGCATTTTGTATGATTTGTGGGGAAAATTACAAGTTGATGAGTAAGACTGGGAATCTGTGGTGCTAAAGTACCCGTGCCCTTTACTTATGTACACATTTTCACTAAAATGCATAAGAAAAAATACTCTTTTGATCACACAAGAATGTTTCCTATCACAGTGCTTTATTATTCTTGCGTTACTTTTAACTACTGTACTGTATTTAAATGATGTTAGTAACCTAACAATTTTGCACACTGCTAGTTTGGTGGTACAATGTACAAAAATACAGATTTACCACTGACAGAAAATATCTCGTTAAACCGGCTAACAAAGTTGTCACAAAAGATCTTTAAAACTACAGTATGTTATGAGTGTACCTGTAAAAGGTTTATGTATTTAGGCATTTCCCTGTATAAATGTAGCTGTAGAGAAAGTACAAAATTACACTCTGAAATGTTGTAGTATAAACAGTAGTACCACGAAATGTACAGTTTACAGTATAGGGTTCTGCTGTACATTTCATGTTTTAATTGTTTTAAATACATAATGTATAGTGCAGTCTGCAAGTTCCAGTATATTGTTTGATGTAATGTCATGTCTCACTTCACAGCAACTTCTTAACTATCTTTAAATAACAACTTTGTCTTTTAAATGGGAGGTATAGCCCCAAGGAATTCAAGGTGATGTGAATGCAGTAGTTCAGACGCCCGCACTAACATTTGCTTTACAACTAGCCTAGCTAAAATGTTCCAAAAAATTACTTTTGAAAAAAAACAACACAAGTAATGTAATCGACATAACCTACAACGTTTGTTTAGAAATTACAAACGCAGAGTGGCTTTGGTATTAAGATGTATCACACATCTAACCTTTATATGTTTTGTAAGTAAGCTTTGTAAACTTCAGTGCCCCGTTAAGTCTTCCTTTGAGGGCGGAGCACAGTTGACGCATCCCGTTACATTTTGGAGGAAAAACTAGGGCCATGAGAACTTCTAGCTTTCTTAGTTCGCGCCTGACATATATTTGAAATTGACAGATGTGTGTAAAACAAAGTTATGTTAGTTTAGTTTACCCGAAAGCTCCTCTTCCGACAACTTTGATTTTCTCATACTTCTCCATCGCTGCTCCCAAACGTCTCTGCCGTTTCCAGGCAACCCGTGCCTAGTACTACGGAAATCAGCGAGGGACAAGAAAAGGCAAAAACAACTCCCCTCAAAACTGTTAATGGACGCTCACAGGAGTTGTTGTAATGACCACCGTTGGAAACACAGTTTTAATACGTTTGCAATCACTGAAACTTAAGCTGCTAAATAGAATTCAGCCAACATTAATTTAACTATTTACTATTTCCTACAGCGACAAGTCAAAATGTCCGCTTTGAAAAAGTCCTGTCACAATTTAGTCCTGAATATAGTTACATTTCTGCAATATATTTACTCCTGTAATAGTTGGTGTAGTTTCATTTCTAAAGTTAGTAATTTCAAGAAGGATCTAAATGTTTCTTAAACGACCAGAAAATGTATGGTTGTGCAGCTGCAGTGAACACTGAACAAAGCAAATAAATCAGTAAAGAATAATAGTGAGTCATTTGTTTTTTCTCTTAATTTCTACTAACAGCAGTCTAGTTTAAAGTCTGTTTGTAGTGTTTGTATTCAAGGAGATCACATCAAACCCTTTCTAACAAGGGATTTTAGGTTCCACACCAAATTACTGCTTTTGTTATAGTACATTTTGTGTGATTTTATTTGTACTGACATGTCTAAAATGTCTTATAGGCATATACAGTGATGTCTAGCAATTGCGCCAGGAAACAAGTTATGTGAAAACTGAAATGGAGACAGGGAGGCAGTGAGAGAAACACTGAGACAGAGATGATTAGTGTAGCCCCTTGAACATGGACTTGAGATACTGTAGTATTACATCCAGACGCCTGGTGATTAGAAAGCGCCTTCCCCTTGTCTGAGATAAGCAGGAAGGAGGCTGCATGAGCACTGTTTCCACTCTCTGCCACGATGGGGATAATAAATGCTTTGTGCTGTGACAAAGCCTGCTCTGTGTTGTGCTGAAGTACATACCTCCACTATTATCATCAATCTGAAATAATGATATATCACCACAAACAGTGATCTTCATGTAATTGAACCTTTTCTCTACAATTTGCAGTTTTTTAAATGAAGTAAGGTGGAGGGAAGATAAGTGAGAAGGTGGTTTGACAAACAATAGTTTGCTGACTTTCTCAGGGGTATAATATCTCAACAAACCTAAAGGAGCCCTGAAGTTTATACACCACCGCTCAGACCAGCTTAGTGACATATTTGGCCTGTCTTCTGTCAGCAGGAGATCTGTCTCCAGATGCAACAGTCAGTGTCCAGGAATGCATTGCGTAGGATAGTGAAACTGATGCTAATGCCCAGGTATGAATCTGCATCCAAGGAGCCATTCATCTTTGGATATTTCTCAAGAAATGACAGGAAGTTGTGCGTGGGGTTGCTTCGTTACAGCAATACTTTCACCTCTTTCTTTCACCTGTAGCAGACAGGCCTTTCGAACACAAGACGTTATGACATTTCTCAGTAGAAAAAGCACAGGTGTAAATAATTCAATTAATGAGGGAGGACTGAAGCGTTAATGTAAGTAGTAACACATGCTTTTATGACAAGTCAAAATGTCTTGTGTGCATGCATGCATATACATTTGTATAAATATGTGTGTGAACATATGTATGTGTATATTTGCGTATTATGTGTGTATATTGGTATTTTGTTGACTCTTTTTTTCTTGTTATTTAAGTTTTTCACTGTTCACTTGATGTTTCTTGTTGGGTTCTTGTCTTACAGTACATTTGTTAGGAAATAATGCAGTATGGACATAATCAATAAATCTAATCAACGTCTAGATTGATTATATATGACCATGAATCCACACTTTTCTAGAATCTACAAGAGAGGAAACGCAATTTTACTGCCTGAGAATTAAATTGAATCTTCCCCTGACCAAGACAGACCTATGTTATGTTTTTGCTATTTACGATGCACTTAAATGAATGAACTAACCCCTACATGTTCTCTTTATTGGCCGCTTGCAGAGTCTCCACAGTAGCTGTTTCTCAATGGACAGGAGAAAGAAAGATCATCATGGTGAGGCCACCAGGATACACAAGAAATGGTATTACGTTACATTTCTCTCTCTAACCGCAGGGTGTTTTGTTATCGAGAGCCCTGCACTCAGTGGTTCATGTTTCATGCTTGAAGTTTCATACTCAGACAACTGTGATGACACATATTCATTCCTCTGTTGATCTTTTGTTTCTCTCTCTCTCAGACATATAATTACAGTAAAAAAAAAACTGGAGAGCTGTGTAACTGGACTGTTGTGAAACCGCTTTATGAAAGGAATTGCAGTTTCTTATTAACAGGGAATTTTCTAGCACATCTCAACAATCACTGCTTCAGGGAGGTGGGACTTCCTGGAGGTTTTTGGAGAGGGAGGTGCCCCCAAGTGGTTTGATGACGAAATGAGGAGCCACCGAACTGAAAAACTGAATCTGCTCGTTCTTCACATGAGGTTCTGCCGCCATCTAGCGGTGTCTTTTTATCCTATTTCCTATGCTCTATGATGTCTCTGAAAATACTGTAGGTGGCAGACTTGGTTTTGTCTTCACACACTCATCACAACAGAAGTCAACGTGGATTAATGTGAATCACTTATCATTGCTTTGACACAAAATGCATCCAATGACCACATGTTTGACTTAACCACCACCAAAAGTCTAAATTCTGCACAGGTTTACATGCTATTGTCAAAATGATCATAAAATCATATCATATTACAAAGGTCCTTTAAATTACACATCAATTTGCTGCATCTAAAGAGAAAGATTATCTGCAGAAGAGGAATGCCAGGGATGGATTAAATGTGCTAAATTATTCTTTGCCAGGTTGATTAGCAATAACAAAAGGTGTGAAAACTCCAGAAGGTAGGGTTGATAAGCACTGCTGTATTTCTATATCTGCAGCTGCCCTATACAAGTATACTTTTACATTGCAATACTTGAATTACTTATACTGATATTTAGGTAGCCCAAAACATTCCATCAAGTGGTGACCTTATTTTGTCGTAATGGGATCTTGGTTCATGCTACATTAATAAATAAAATATACTTTTACAAAGACAATAGTGACACATATTATTATGCTACCTGTTGTTAGTGATTTGTATGGTCAATATATAATGAGTGACAAAGTCTTACTATTGGCAGACAGGTGTTGTCAAGGAAACTAGTTAATCATAAGATTTGTGGGACGTGTTTTGTGCTTTTTGGATGTGAGATTAACTGTTGTGCTGAGCAGCATGTGCCTAAAGAGAGCTGTGAACTTAATGTAATGAAATGTGTGTTACCAATTGTATAAAAAATAATAAAATAACACTGCAGCTTCTTTTTAAGTATTCTTTGGGCATATTGGCCTTTATTTGACAGTAGAGGTTGAGCAGAGAGGCGACAGGAAATTAAGGGGTGAGAGGGGGTTGGGTGACATGCAACGAAGATCCCTGGCTAGAATCGCTAACTTATCCTCAACCCCAAAGATAAATGCACATGCATTTATGATATGATTCACTTAAAAGAAGACATACATTATTACAATTTGTGTACAAAATATACTGAAACCAATGGTGCAGCCATCACAAAATAAATGAAGTAATTGACACACAATGTAATGCAGTGAGGATGATGAAACAAAGATGTTAGCGGCTTAAATTCAATCATTCAGAGCGAGTTAATTGGACTCTGTGTTTCCATTGTATAACTCCGTGACAAACACTGTCCTTTTTGATATATCTGTATTTTGTTATAACGCGTGGAATAACTAAGCTAATGTGAAACAGATGTGAGAAAAGCAACACATGCGCAAAGGACATTTCATTTCAAAAGAAAGAAATCAAACACGCATCAGTTTAGAAAAAGAAAACAACAATAAGCACATGTACAAATAGGATTAAGGTGTGAATGAACTGAAAAACGTTTAGCAGGTAAAGAAAATTAAGCTCCTCTTGTGTGGGTTTATGTTTCACACAGGCAGCGGTTGGGGCAGGCTGCACCGGGCTGCAGAGAAACCAGCTGTGTGGAATGAGAGGTACACTGTGTTTATGGAAAGAGTAACGGAAGGATACTTTTGGGCCGCCTGTTTAACATACCACATTAAATTGTTAAGCTCTGAAAATTAATATATGTATGGTTATATTATCCATATTTACAGTAACAGCACAAACTGCTGATTGCCACAAGTTTATCTGAATAAAAATCAAAGTTTGTATTCAGTCATGTAATGGGTGTAATCTATTAAAGCCACTATGCTCACTATGAACTCCCCTAAGATATCACAAAGGTTTAAGTGAAGGAAAATGAATGAGGCCCTAGGATTGGCCTTTGGGTAACACCACAGGCCCTCCCCTCCCAACTCAAAATAGTGAAGAAGACCAAGAAACGAGAAAAACCAATCAAGAGCCATATTCCTAATGCATAACCACTATTATATTGAAAGAATGTATGGCCCAGAGCCCCACATGGGCCCCAAAGCTCAGACAAACATACCTTAACCCAACTAATCGCTGTCCACCTTTGTCTTCAATTAACTGTATACTAAATGATCATGTCTATATGTATTTACACACAGTGGAGGAGATTAACTAAGTACTTATTTACTGTACTTAGGAACAGTAAATAAGTACTACATTTCAGAGGAAACATTTATTTTACAGCTGTAGTTAATAGTTACTTAAAGGATTATATTTTTGAAAAAAAAATAAAATTAAAAGTTTATTTTGCGTCCATAACAAGCCAATATAAAGTTATTATAAAGGAGTATTTCTGCAAAATAAGTATTTATTTTGATGCTTGGGGCTTTTTGCTTATAATACATCTGCACTTTTACATGTGATGGAGTATTTTTACATTGTGGTATTTCTAATGTTACTTACAAGTGGCACAGCCTAAACAGATAGCTTATCAATTATTAGTTAGCCTTTTAAGCTAGTAACAGGGGGAACACAGGCTGCTTAAGAGATCATTATTAGAGCTATTATTATTAATACATCAAGAGGCAGAGAGGAGGGGCCTTTACGCACAGTGCGTACATAATAAGCACCGTAGCCATAAAAGTTATCACTGTAATGTGTATATTCCTTTTTCTTCTTGCTTACTCAGAAACTTTCAGCAGCGACGCTCTGTGATTTAGTTTCTTGCGCACCATGATCTCCGCCTCGGCCCCTCCTTGTTTCTATGGTTAAGGGTGCAGCAGCGGCAACACTCCCCCCTTCGTCCTGCACAGACAGGCGGAGCTGGGAGCGCAGACACGTAACGTTACTGGGCGTCGCTTGAAGACAAACACCGTCACACTGGCTCGAGCTGTTGTGGGAATCCCCTCCAAACGTTTCTCCTCAGGCTCGAGACGCTGAGAACATTACGCGGCCGCAGCATCCATCGGATATCAGCGCTGCGGAGAGAAAACGTGGAAACATTTAAAAACAGCAGACTCGTGTCCCGGAGAACACTGCCATCACATACCGTGCATATCCATCAACAGGTGGGATAAAGAACGAAGAGAGGTAGCCGAGGTGTAGAGAATAAGAGCGAGCGTCCAGAGACCGGGGGAGAGCCGGGGGGTTGGGGAGGAGAGGATGGACGCCCTCGTTTCCGTACTGAAGAGTCACCCAGGCCCGTCAGTGCTGGTGTGCTCTCTGCTTTTCAGGGTGGCCCACCGGTTGCTGCAAAGGCTGCCTGTGCCCAAAGCGGTGAAGGAGAATGACTTTCGCTCCTGGAAGTGGAGGAACCTCTCTGTGTCAGTGGTGCACTCCCTGCTGACCGGGGTATGGGCCCTGACCTGGTAAGTTTCCATCCAAACATCTGTCTGTCCACCCACAACCCACACTGGGACACCATTGTCCATTCACAGTCCGCATGATGTGTTATGTGTGGGACTGTGTGTGCAGCAGTGACAGTCTGTGGCAGCCAGGAGAAGAAGGGCATGTTCAGACAGGGTGAGGGATGGGGGAGACAATGGCATTTTTAAGTGGGGAGGGAAATGCCAATGTACAGTATGAGCCACACAAAAGCTCTTTTTTTTTTTTGCTTTCACTAGTGAATTTGTGTCTGACTCAGAGGTTTTGTAACAAATCTTAAAATCTTTTCAACCTCCCATTCTGCCAACAGTCAGGGTTACTCACGTGCCAGACTATATCAACTTGAAAAACCTGCTGGCCAAACAATTCCTGCCAAAGCATCATGAGGAACTATTCATTGGGGTGGGGATGGAGCTTGTGACTCATCTTTTAATATTTAAAAGTGGGACCAAGGTCAGATTTTTTATGCTCGCCACATTTAATATGTGACAGTACCAAATAGCAATGAGTTTCTGTGGAGGTGAAGGAAAGACGTTTTTTCTTTCAACAAGTAGTTGTGATCATTTCATATCAATTATTCTGTCATGGCGTGTTTATACAGGGAGGAAACACGCAGAGAAACCTTTGCTATTTGAGGTGTGCCAAACAGCAGCCAGAAGTGAGAAAGAATAATGCAAATCAAAGTCTATATTGGAGAATAGTAGTATATAGGTATACAGAGAGATATAAACTACATAGTAAATAGCTAATAGCTAGTTAAAAATCTAACTATAAAACAATAGCACTATTTTTACAATTTTAAGAGGAGGGTTTTTATTGTTCAGGAGGTTAAAAAAGCCATAACTCCTGATGTCTCTGCTTAGTCAGGCTTTTCTCCCCAGGAGTGAGCCCTTGTATGTCTGAGTGAGACGAATACAGACCCATCTATCCCTAACATGTATCCCTCTCCAGTGCGGCGATATGGCCGGAGACGTTGAGCAACCTCCACTCCTATCACACCTCTCTGGCCTACCTGCTCGTCTGCGTCTCAACAGGTCAGTGAATGAACAAGTAAAAAAACTGCATCGCTAGGTCTTGGTATCTAAATAAAGATGAACATTTTTGTTTTTGGTCCCGAGACATTTGAATGCATTTGTGAACTTTTCTCTTATTCAAAAATATTGGTCTCATGAATAGACTACAGCCTGCAGTCTAAAGAAAAGGCACAAATATTCCAATTGGCATAGCATAACGCAGTAAATATTTAGCATTTTTGCTTAAAGAACTACGATTGATTTTCAAATTAGTGGCAAGTGACTAATTTGAGGTCAATTGACTAATCGTTGCAGCTCTAGTTTAATGCATAAGAGGGACGTGTGGGAGAGGTGTTGATTGACGCCATTTTCTCTGCCACCCTTCAACTTGAACTTAACCTTCCTGTCCTAAGGCGTAAAACTGCCACCTTTCCAGTTGCTGCTTTTCAGAGAAACAAGAGCCGCCCCTCTCACCTGACTCTTAGAACAGATCAATGGGCATCTCCTGTCAATCACCACGGACACCAAAGATAATCCCACAGTCTCTGTGGTCAGTTTGAGTTGTACTGTATGTGGTTAGGGCTTATGTGCATCTTCGTGTTACCATGAAGACACACAAATCTGTGGAGACCTGCCTTAACAACTGCAAACAGCTATTCTCTCCACCGAGGCCAGCCACACCAGATGCTGGAGGTCATGTTCTTTAATGCAAGGGCTGGTGGTCGTCATACAGACCTCCAGCGAAATGGGGCCTAAACTGTTTGTCAGATTAGTTAAAACACTGACTTTTAATCTCTCAATGAGCCTTTGATAAACAAGTGAAATCTTGTATTGCAATGTTAGACATGTTCAGCATTATCTTGTAAAAGGATTTTCTTTAGGAACGTGCTACAAGTAGTAACAAAACTGATGACACTGAATACGAAAGCGATGCAAATACTCTGTAGCAAAAAGTAAATGTTTCCACATCTATTTCAAAAATAAGACATGAAATCAAAGCTGCTTTTATTATAGACAAAACAATCATTCTTTGATTACTTACTATCTCCATTAGTATGGTGAAGCATTAAACACACATTCACTGTGGTTGGAAATCACATTTCTGGTTTATCGAGTCACACCGGTCTGGTTGACATCTGACCTCATCACCTCAAGTCACGTTTGAACTCCCTTTACCTGCAAAAACACAGTGCACATTAGCTTTTTGTCACGACAGTAGGCTGAGGCAGCTTCAAAGGTTTGTTAAACATTCAGTTAGGCTTACATGTAGGCACAAGGAGGCAGTCAGGCAGGACGAGAGACAACAGGTAAGTCCAGGTATGCTGGGAACATACACTGGTAGCACAGGAACACAGAAAACTAAACACATAAAAAAAAGTATGAATCCATAAAGGAACAGGATCGCTAAACGTAGGGAACAGGTTAACGAGGGAATCAGGTGCAGGTGAGCACTGGGGAGCAGGTGTGGACAATCAAAGAGACACGAGAGCAGGAACTTTAGAAACCACAGATGTAGGAGTTTCAAAATAAAACAGGAAACAGAGTACAACGCTTCTCTGTCATCTGTGCTTTCCTGTTCAAGCTGCAGTTTTAACAGATATGAAGTTATACATGCTGATTTAATGCAAATGAAAGCAAAATTATCATTAGCTTTTCACAAGCAAAGAAAGAACTCTCACGCATGTGATGCCAAAATATAGTATGAAAAGATGAATGAATAAATAATTGGATTCAAGGTTCGTACACCCCAAAATGCCCAGTCTACACGGTGTGACAGGACACTACTTACATTGCATACAGAGGCGAGAGAAAGCTCTTGCTGCCGTACCCTTATGTGTCAAAACATACACTACCGTTCAAAAGTTTGGGGTCACCCAAACAATTTTGTGTTTTCCATGAAAAGTCACACTTATTCACCACCATACGTTGTGAAATGAATAGAAAATAGAGTCAAGA
>JAVQJL010067038.1:0-16601 GCA_036024295.1 Nannoperca obscura
CCCCCCCCCCCCACACACACGCACACGCACACACACACACACACACACACACACACACACACACACACTTTTCCCATGTCAGGTTTTGGTGCTGTAACTATTTTTTTTTATGTATTTATTTATTCTTCTATGGCTACTGGTGAACCCTTTTCAACCGTTGATTTCTCTAGCACCTCTGGGAGGGATTTTTCAACATGATCCTTTTAATCGGTTTCATAAACAAGTGATTTAGCCACCCCAGAGAGATGGTTCAGATCTGGAAACTTACTTAACTGTGTGTTGAAGGAGGAGTGTGGATTAAAAGAAATACCCTACAGAACTTTTCCTTGAGTAAAAAGTCCCATTCAGCAGGATGTCAAATGCTTTACTTTGATATTGTAATTTTTATAAGGTGACACTAAGGTAATATTTGTCATTCCCCTCACTATTTTATTAGTGAAGGTGCATTCATTTATGTATCTGTCTGTCTGAGGTAGTTAAGAACTGTGCATTTGTGTGCTGTATACTGTATAAATCATACACAACACACCCATTAAAGACACATGTAAACACATTTATATATTATATGAATGGGTTTACAGAGAGACAAACGCAGTAAACTCTGAAATTAGAGAGTCCAGGCAGCACGCTGCAGCTCCCTTGCGGCTGACCAACTGCAGGATCAGGACCTTGGAGAGCGGTCCTGATCCTGCAGTTAGTCAGCCGCAAAGGAGCTGTCCAATGTACCAGCCAACGCATGTCATATCTAATATAGATTTTATCTATCTGAGTCTTAAGTACGACATCTACTCACTTGTCTCTTTGTGTCTCGCAAACAGATCAGGTAAAGGACAAGACTGTGGATATTCTATGCTTTTGTTATTATCAATACATCCCATAAAAAGAGCAACACTACTCTGTCTGTCTTGGTCTTAACCCCACGTCCATGTGGGACTTTTGAAACAATAAATGCATTTTTTAAAGTAAATTGTATTTGTTGAAACGACACACAAAGCAGAGGGGCATCGTGAGATAAGTTGATTAGCACAAAAGAGCAAACTAAAAATAGTTTGATGATGTTTGCCTTTATGGCATCACACCTGTGGGATGTGTGGGTTTGACAGAAGTAACAGCAAGAAAGAAAATAATTCAGATGGTACTTTTGGAGACTAACCTGTCGATGATGCCGCACATATCAATTTGCAAGTGGCTGTAGTTTCCCAGCAGCCTTTGTTGAACCAAGATCAGGTCATAAAGTTGGTTATCCAGGGTCAAGAGACGCATACAGCCCTGAAACCCTCTGAAGGGGATCCTACACTCCTGACTGCTCTCCTGACCAGGACAACCTGCGAAGGGAAACACATGACACTCTGTTGGACTACAGCTTTGTATCTGTTTTATGCTGTTTTCCTGGTAGGATCGTCAATAAACCATTGAATTCAGTTAATTTAAATGAATTAATCCACCCCAAAACTGTGTCTCCATAACTTGTGTTAATTATGTTTTCACATTATGTCATCCAAATATAAACCAGTATTTTATACCCCATCATAAAATAAGTTCTTTATACCCTAAATGTACCAAGAAACCAAGACCTAATTAAACAGCTACTGTGGAGCACCCAATTAAAAACAAATATAATTTCACACTGGAGTGAAAGACTGTTAGAATACTAATGCTGCTATAATAAAACGTCATTGATGCATTTGTGAGTGAGTCATTTTGTCTTCTGTCTGATGAAAATATTGAGGTCAGGGTTGATGTTAATACAAGAAATGCAAGAAAACCAGGGCATAATTAGTCGTTCTATAAAATCTCAAATTAAGCTAAAACCAACAATGTCTTGTGAGGTGGAACCAGCAAGTTGTCTATATATGTCCAACTTCATCACTTGATGTGAGAAAGTATAGATGCCAGCTTTAATATAAGATTGAAACTTCAGTGGGATGTTCTATTGGAGGTTTAAACTCTCTTAATAATTAGTAGGTTTTAAAAGTGATATATATGATATATTGTGAAATCCTGTCTGACTGCAAGGCTGTGAAGGCCTCTGAATATCTTTCCACCCAGACGTAAGTTGAGAATTTATGCCAACAAAGTGACACAGGAAGATGTAGGCCAACAGACACTGTAACCGCTACTGTCATCTAGGAAAAAAGGGTCCTCCAGGTTATTATTCGCAGCATTAGCTTACAACCTGCTCTTGTCAAGTCAAAAGGGATCACCATTCAGGGCTGTAGATTGATTCTCACTCCCTTCTCACTGCACCTGGCTGCTATTTGGTTCCTCTCCAGAGACTTTTCTTGCTCCTGTTCCCCTCAGCAGAGTTGCATTTTCACATTCAACCTGCACAACAGGATTTTTATTCCATAATCGCTACAGAATCTACTATTTTTAGCTAGTTTTAAGTTGTTTGTTCTGCTTCATTATCTCGGAATATATGATGTTTACCCTGATAAAATCCCTCAGCACAGGCAGACCTAAGGGGGCTGTCATATTAAACCAAGCATGTGAACGAGCTCCATGTCTTATTTATCAGTGAAGCTGGTTGGTGGCATTCTGTGGCCACATACAGTCTTCCTGCTACAGGCCCTGCGATGCTCTAATTACAGTCAGCCCATCAGGTGCACAGTTCGACACCTCCCGACAGGGGAGGGGTGAAAGATGAGTCACTGTTTATTGTCAGTTTGAATTTCAGGAGCTCGAAAAAAACACGTTGAGTTCCTTATGGCAGTGACAATGACATATGGAGGAGGTTTGAGACATTTGGTGGTAATACACTGAGTCACAGCACTAGAGTTTGTCACTTTGAGGATTAAACATCACAGTACTATTGGAGTCAAACGCACTGTAATCTTTTGAGACTGTGCTCTGTAATCTTTCAGGTGATGGATGTTCAAGGCCACAATCTCATTATTAGACGTGTGAGATGTGCACATTGGGTTAATGTATGTATCCACGGCATGTGCATTTATTTGTGCATTTGAGAGTACACTTGCACAAGTGTATGTGAACATATACAAACACTGCAAGAAAAATGAACAGGGAAGGTGAATAGAGAGAGAGGAATGCATCGAGGAAGGAGGAGCAAGAAGGAAACTGGAAAAGGGAGTAGAAAAATCACTTGAAGGAAGAAAATGTCAAAGAAAGAGAGAGGGAAGAGGAGGAGGGAGCGGAGTGGGAGAGACTAAGCAACTTTATGACTTCATCCCTCTCTGGGTAGCACTAAACCTTCATAGGAGAGCTGGAGATGATAATTGTTACCTGAGTACCTCCATGAATTTTAACCATTTTATCCTAAATGTCCATGTCAGCGGATTTTCACACCTTCCACAGCAGAGGTACAATTTAAAAACAAACGTTTAGAAACTTCACGCATGTACTTCTTACCACCGAAGAAGAGTTTGCTCTCTGTCGTCAGAGGAAGTGGGACGCTGGTGTGAGCGGTGGCTCCTTCGTCTCTGTCCACCGTGATGCTCAGATGATCTTGTCTGGACTTCAGCTCCACAGAGTGCCACTGACCATCATTCAGACCTGAGCCTTTTTTAGACACACAGACACAAACAGAAATGCCAAATGAATTAAACACTTTAAGTTAATTAACCTTTTCATTATAATGCGGCCTACGGTTGATTTTATTCTCTTTGCTGTTTGGGTTTGGCTGCAAATCAAGAACATGACTCCTTAATCTCAATGGTGTTTTAACCTTGTGAAGTTGTACATAGTTGTGATTTAAGTATGGGATATGTTTGATGACATACCTAAAATCACTGTAATAAGGAGCAGCCAAGTCTGGAGAACAATTAATCTCAAGGTTTTAATGAGCCATAAGCAACATTTTGATTTAATAAAGAAATTCTTAACTCAAAGTGCTCTATAATTCTTTTATTGAGACAGTTTTAACATTTTGCTTTGATCTGTTGGTTTGGTAGTCTCTGTTTGAAAAACAAAAACTTGTTGTGTGCCGTAAAGTTACTAAAAATGATAAATCTGACCGACCTGCGCTGAGCTCCAGCTGGGCCCGGTCATCTTTATAGATCTGTAGGCGGAGTCTGGCCTCACTCAGGTACAGACAGACTGTGCCTTCCTGCTGCGGGAGGTCAAAGGTCAAGAGAAGCCCCGCCTTGTTCCACGTCCGGAACTGCAGCGCTACAGAAACAACCCCCGATGACCACGACGTCAGTCCTGGCAACTGCAGGAAGCTCTGGGAGTCAGTAAACGTCACAGCAACTGAAACTGGCTCAGCACAAGAAAAGGTCACATTGCCCTGAGAAAGAGAGGAGGGAAGGGAGAGAGAGAAATGATTATGAAAGAGATAATAAAACATGAATATTCATCAGCTGCAGAGGCTGGCTCGGTTTGACTCGATGTCACAGAGGTCTCATCAGCAGCTCCCTGAAAAAGGACACCTGTATTACCATATTGACACTAGCCGAGCGGCTAAAATAAGCTAGAAAACCTGAAGCATCAGGGTCACACAGCGTTTGCACACACTGCCACTATTTGTGCCACAGCTCGTAATCCCAGCATGGAATCGGGAAATAGAAATGATACAATGGATAAACGGATATCAGACTAGAACAATTGGTTTTCAGAAACGCTGCAGTTTGATCCGAAGTTCAGAGGCATTAACATGACTGAGATTTCCACAACACATCAGAAAACCTTAATAACATATGGAAGGAAATAAATGTACTCAGCACAATGAATATATGATAAGGTTAGTGTTTGTTTAGAATGTGTTCAGGGAAATATCCTATGCAACACAATATGTTGAAGAAAGTGTATATTGTTTCCTATTATTATTATTATGCAAGAATACAATTAATATTACATACATTTTACTAATAGACATCCCAAAGTGCCATTTTCTCTCTTTCCCTCCTCCCTGTCTCCTTCTTTCCTCACCTCTCCTCATTTTCATTCTCCACCTCTGTTCCTCCCCTGATTGTTCTTTTCTAACTCTCTACTTTTCTTGTCTAGTTTTTTTATTGTTGTTCTGGGCTTTTGTAACTCCAAAATGTGCAAGTGATGACATTGGTGATGATAATGAAGGAGATTATGACGATGCTAATAATGATGATGACAGGTGTAAAAATAAAGAGGTTAATGATGAAAATAATGATAAGAACAATAATAATAATAATAATAACAGTGACCATTAGCATAATAATGACATTAATGAGAGGAAGAGGAGAAAACAGTGTGAGGAAGAGCACAAAAACTCTGAAAACGGTTCAAATTGTTCCAAAGGTTCTCATCATGGCAGCATTTAATTATAATAATGAAAATGAAGAAGAATGACACGATCAAGAGATATCCAAGGTGACACTTACATGGCTTCACCAGGATCAGTCTAAGGTTTCACGTATGTGATGTTGTTCATATTTTTATTTTATTCGATATTTTTCAATTGCTAAGTATATGATTAACTATAGATGTAAAATATAATAGAAGATAAAAAGAATTCATGTAAACAACACGGATATACTGAATAAGTGTTATCTCACCACAAACAGTAACACTATTACTATTACTACTCTATACACCATTTAGAGTGACGTCACAGTGTGCAATGATACACGACCAAGCTGCAATTTGAAGAATGAAGGAACATTATAACTTAAATATATAAAAATCATCTAAATGTGAACAAAAACTCAGAGTTTACTGTTTCAAATGGCACCTAACACTACATTACCCATAAGCCTCAGAGACAAATCTAAAATTCCAGAATGTTCAGAATGCATCGGTTTTATAATCAGTATAAAAATAAATAAAAACACACAGTGCCACAGTTACTTAATTGATTCAAAATTGTTTCAGAATGCAAATTTGAATGAATTCAAGCTGAATGTATAAACAGAGTTCCACAGAGCTGTAACTGTAACTAAACCCCTCCATCCATGAATTTTAAGATTGCTGAACGGTTGTTTTGTTCCTTAAGGCTTCTTGGGATTCATATTTGACTTTTCTCTTTTTATGCACACAAAAAAAAATCCCATTTGCTTTTGAAATACTGGAGAATTTTTATCTTTTCATGACCAAAAACTATTAAAATGTTACAATCCAAGAAGCAAACATCATTAGCTGAATTGTTCATAGCTTGGACATATTCTGCCACAGCTTTGCTGTAAAGAGTCTCAAGCTTAAAAGGTTGAAAACCACTGATTTATGGTAAAATAAACAGGACTTCTGGAGCGCATTGCCACCTGATTAAACCCTTACCACATCTCGACTTTGTACCTCCACCACTCTAAACTAACATACCTCCACAGTCGCCTGTTTGTGCTTCTGTTGAATGCTGAGACTCACCACTACAGAGACCTGGTGGTTGTTCTTTTTAGCCAGGTCTATGAGGTTGAGGTCGTTGTACAGCAGGTTTTCCAGGCAGCCACGGAAGTTCCTGTTGGACAGGATGGGTTTCTGCAGTCCGTGGCTCTGGACTGCTCCCAGACTTAGCTGCACAAGAAAACAACACGTGTTAATATGTGTTAATGTGTTAATAGCAGTCACCTTGTAAGTTTCAAAGGTTTCTGTAAAAACTAGACATAAATCGAAACATCCATCAAACATTCATTATGCTCTATAGGCATATTCCACTAGACTATGGTTAAATGGACAACCCTGTCACGCTTGTTAGAATAGAATAGAAAGCCTTTATTGTCATTATACACAGTACAATGGGATTTGAAGAGCAGCCTATATAATACAAAACCTAGTGGGATAGTTTGCATTTTTTCATATAGACACTTCTGTCTTACAAACTGTAGGCGGCTGGAAAAGTGAATTATGCTGCAGGTGTAGTTTGATAAGATATTATATATAAGTATTAAAAAAACATTTACACCACAGAAACTGGCAACGTTTGAGCTCCAAAGTTATCAACATGATTATAGCTGCCACCCAATATTCCATAAAGGATGAGACCACTAACTCTCTCTAGCCACCAGTTTACAGGAAAGAAGAAAGAACATTTGAGAAAAGGAGTAGCACTTTAAAATAAGGGTTGTTTTTGTGTGCCATAAATGCTGCCAATTTGCTCTCACCTGGTGAATGTCCCAGTGGCTGAGCTCAGCTGGTGTGTGAACCTCATGAGTGTTTTTATCCACGGTAAGGTTGAGGTGAGTGCTGAGCCGCTCCAGCTTTACATGGTGCCAGTGCTGGTCATCAAGCAGACTACCCAGTGAAACAAGAAGCTGACCACCAGAGGATGAACTCACACCTGTAGGGGAGGTAAAGTACAATCAATCATGGTGCATTTGATGGCTGCTCACTCTCACTCTGACTCCAGATAATGGAAATCCTATTATGTGCACTTCCTGCTGAGGAACTTTGAATTGTTTCTGAGGTGTACACCTCGAAAACACTTCATGGGCGCACGGGTAGCTCACTTGGTAGAACCCGTACCCTTGGCTGCATGTCAGCCCCTCTCCCACCTTTGCTGTCTCTTTCTCTGCAGCTGCACCTTCCAATAAAAGCAAAGATGCATGGAAAATAACAACACTTCAAGGTCAGCATTCAGTGTGTCCTTCTCCATAATGCATTTTTAACAAGGACAAATATGCTACAAAAACTCTCTTTCCAATGCCTCTTATTTCTGGCAGTAAAAAAACCCCAAAGAAGATTGGTGTTTGATTTTAGGAACGAGAAGTCATGGAAACATTGCAGCTTCAGTGGAGTATTTTTTATCAGTGATCAGGTCACTGAGGTCAAACTCTCGCATTAGAGAGCTGTCTTCTGCGGGGAGGAAGGACCCACCATGATAAACGATGATGCTGCAAAATGACAGCAGGACATAATTAATGACAGACCCAACACCAGCAGGCCCAAACTGGTGGACACGTCTCCCTAACGTGTTGGGAGAGAAAGAGGTTTCTGCTGACAGAAGAAGCTACAACAGAAGGAGGGAGATCCAGCAGGTCATTAATTATGATAGATAGATAGATAGAGTAGATAGTGTTAAACTTTTAATAAATAATAAAGGAAGTATTTATTCCAAAATTGATTGTTGCTCCTCTAGTCACACATATTTCATGATGTAGGGAAGTACTACCAAGGTTTCAGGGGCTTTACTTAAAATGTGGACCTGCCAGGAGGTGATTTTTTTTATTTTGGCAAAGCAACTGGAAGGATGTGGAAGCAGTTAGTCTGGCTCTCTCCAATATTCAGAAATACACCTACCGACACCTCTAAAGTTGCTAAGAGCATGTTAAATCTCATTTGTTTAATTCCGTAGAAACAAGCACACAACTCTTTATAAAAAAGCTGTGAATGTAAATGTTGTTACATGCCCTAGCGTTAAAGATCTTGGTTAGTGTGAAACATCATACATCTTTTATCACTAATTGAAATTACATATATTATATAGCCTGAGTTAGTGTTACATTTTTACAACTCGTGAGCCCACTTTGAACAAATGATTCAAGTTTAGTTCAGTTAACTCTCATTTTGAAGAAAACACTTTTTTATATATATATATATATATATATAGCCCAATGTCACAAATCATACAATTTGCCTCAAGGGGCTGTACAATCTGTACAGCATACAACACCCTCTATCCTTAGACCCTCGATTTGGAGGAGGAAAAACTAAATCCCAATTTTTATCACTTGCACTTTAGAAGGAGCCATGACACCTGTTGTCTCCTTGCTTGCAGTCTTTACACTAAGCTAAGCTTATTACCGCCTGGCACAGACATGAGAGTTGGTAACAGCATTTCCCAAAACTATTCCTTTCATAATTAGACCATTTAATGAGGTGACATATCTGGTTACAGCATGAATAAATGGAAATAGACATCGAGCGGTCACTACCAGAAATCTGAAGGCAAGAAAATTACAGAAACACTTTCATTCCTGAAACTCCCTCTCCCCTTCGTACTCTCTGTCACTCTTACGTTCCCTCATTCCTCCTCTCCTTGCCTGCATAACAGCGTTGTGTGGCAATAACTGCTTGATTTATCTCAACTGAGTGGGCTAATATTGAATTTTCTTGTCTTTAAGCTGAGGAGTCTGCGCTGAACACTAGTTTCCACTTTCCAAGAATCTACGGTTCCAGACAGCTCCCTGGGGCAATATCACCTTATCATATTCTGTCTGCTATTCCATTATGGCTCTTTGCTCAAGCTCTAAATCTGTTTATGAAGGACGACAATGACAGGTCTTATCGGAAGACAGACTGATATAATTGTTTCAGCATTTCAGCATCATGTGGTGTGACTATTTGAAATACAGCTCTTTCTTTCTCTAAACCAATTCTCAGTTTTAGTCACAGTTGGGAATTGAGTTTATTACCATAAAAAAAACTGGAAAAAAAGGAAACAGCACAGTGACATTCGTGGAAAGGATGTCACTGATGTGTCAGGTCTCTCACTGTCTCTTCTATTCAATTCATTGGGGCTTTACTGGCATGACGTTTTGATAAAAGAAATAAAAACGTGTCACCAAAGCATATTCTTAAACAGATTAAAGTAAATAGTACATATAATGAATACATACTAAAACGAATAGATATTAATTCACATTAATACAACTATAAAGCACGTCTTGCTTTATAATAAGCAGTTATAAATAGGACTGAAACGATTAGTGGATTAATTGATAGGCAGAAAATTAATCAATTAGGCGTTTAAGTCATTTTTCACAGACTCTCTGGTTCCAGCTTCCCAAATATAAAGTATAGGATAGTAAACTGAACATCTTTGGGTTCTGAGGCGTTGGTTGGAGCAAACAATCGATTTTAAGATGTCAACTTGGTCTAAAGGAAATGTTTACTGTGAGAAAATGTGTTTTTTCACAGGTTTTGTTTTACTTTTTATAGATCGAGTGATTAATTGAGGAAAATAATCAACAGATTAATTGATAATAAAAATAACCCTACTTAATGTATTTTATTATTCCCCTTCCAGTTCCGCCAAATTTCACCAAAAAGAGTTGGAATTCGCTCTTCTCTTCGAGGGAAAGGAATTTGTGGATACATTTGGGCAAATTTATTGTTTACTTTCATCTTCTGCAGTGTTTGAATAAGCCAAATAAGCCAACGATGGTCCGTAAGTCTGGGTAAATTTGTCAATGGACATCTTGAGGACCTGGAGGTTTAAGACAATGACCGTGTGATCACCACATCCTTGGTTTGAGTCAGAGCCTGGACCTGTGTTGCATGTCCCTACATCATAAGTAACGTCACAATGCCCCCAAATACACAAAAGTGCACAGTTTTTAACCTCCCTCCCTCTCTCTCTCTCTCTCTCTCCAGAGGAAGAAATTTCCCTCTTGACTATGTAGCTATGTGTGTAACTAACTGTAATCATGTTTTGATTTTGAGATACAAACTGTATTGTTGCTGCACACAGAGGGAATCAGCAGTAAGCAACTAATTAAAGGTGAGTGTGTTACAGTAGAGTCCCACGGCTAACTTAGTCTCAGGCTCCTCAGAAAATACAGAGGCTGCTGACTGAAACTCTTATGAGGCTGTTTACACCAGAAACTCCGGGAGGCTCGCTGTAAATCACTGTAGAAAGAAATGGAATAGAGTGAGCAAATGCAACAGTAAATACCACAATTCATCGTCTTCTGTTTCCCCTGCCAAATGGCACGCTTAGTCCGAGGAGATTCATCTCTTTTCTACAGGGCTCCGAAATCTTTGTGATCGTGTTGATTTTGTTGGTGTAAAATCTGAAATATTCTGTTTTATCGCGCCAAAGCACAGCCAGAAACCAGAAACTAGCCGCAGCATATCCTTATTATTGAGGATACAGAGTAAAGACAGGCTTCCACTTAACATGCAGCTTGCCCTGCACGCCTCTCTGAAGCCATCCTAATTTAGTCAGCAATACTTAACACCATTCGTCCAGAACACACTGGAGCAGGACACACTAGACCCCTCGGCATGTTTACCCCTGTGTATTACAGCTTCCCGGTGACAGTTCAGAATTGAACTGAATTACGAAGCAGTGGGCTACATTATAGCAAACTGACATTTTGATAAATGTAAAGCCGAGAGGAAATGAGATGGTTTTGGATAGCGGACATAAATCTTAATGAGCCAGCCAATTTATTCCAACTGCTTGGACAGCCACAGGGAGATAGGGAGGGTGTCTCACTGTTGAATGTATCTGTTTGTTTGCCAGTCTGTCTGCGTGCATACTGCCTATTGGTCTGTCTGTATGTCTGCTGCAATTCATCATTAATATATGCTAATGGTGGTTAAGTTGCGTCTCACAGAAACACATCTGCTCTGGCTGAGCTCTTTATGTTTGTGTGTTTATCAGCGACACATATGCCTGATGCCTAGTGTTAGCCATCATTAGCCAGCTTTAGCTCTTCTGTGTGCCAGCTTGTTTTCCTCGTGATTCGACATGTATCACTGTTAAAGAGGGGCCTGGGACAGATGGGATCAGGTTGCCAAACGAGAGAGATAAGTATGAAGAGCCTCAGAGAGTAGCACACACTCTGGAGCGATGGAGATAATGCATGAAAACCTTCAGGTTTTATTTTTGCTCCCCTAATTTGAGCTTCTCTTCTCTGTTTCCCTCTTTCCTCTTGAGCCAACAGCTGACTGTGAAGGAGCATGCTGTGGCTCAGGGTGGAAGTTCCAAGCTATTGATCTAAATTACACTGTCTGCCGACTGCAAACTCCTGTGAACGAGAGAGGGAGGGGATGTGTGAAAGAGAGGGAGAAAGGGAGAGGAGAGAAAGACAAAGAGCATGCAATTGAAAAAGGCAAATAATCGCCTCTGAAAAAAAATTCAACAGGGGCAGAATTGTGGCGATATATGAGAAAGGCTGTGATAAATAACAATGGAGAGAGAGGAAAATAGAAAAGGCAGTAAGGGGGCCGCCAGGCAGGGAAACAAAGAGAGCCGGAGGAAGAAACATGAAGTGACAGCACTGTGATCGAGGCAGGGGATGTTTTTTTTTCTCAGTATTGGATTATCATAGCTCAATCTAATCTCTGCTCCGTTGCAAAAATGAGCAGTGTTTATTTTCATTCCTGGCTACCCAGAGTTCCTTGAGCAGTGTTGACTATCAGCTTGGTCTAGCAGGGAGATGTGACAGGCGTCACTCAGGGAGCTGATGTCAGACCGATGGCTTTTGCAGATAACACCTCTCCACCACTGACAGACAGACAATACTACCGGGGAATTTATACTCTTCCACCCCTTCCCAACTAGGGGGAATTGGTTAATATTCAGTCTTCAATGTAGGAATGTAGAGAGGGAGTGACAGAGGAAGGATAGGACAAGTGTGGAGGATGGAAGGAAGCATGCACACAACATCATGTACTGTTGTAGCTACCTGTTTTCAACCTCGACATGCTGTTAATGCTGTAATGTAATCAACTGTTCCACCAGAGCAACTTCTTCCAGCTTACTTTTCATGTCAAGTGAAGAGACGTGCTGGTGGCCAATGGGGGGGGAACCAGTTAAGAAGCGTTACTTAAGTTTTCAACTTTACAATAAGGCCAGTTCTGCTTAAATAATGCTTAATAACATGCACAAATGTATAGGTTAGGCTATAAGTTAAAGAAGTTCTACATGAAGTTAAAGGAACAAGCAAACCTCTACATGAAGACTGTGTCCACTGATGTTGTTAACAGTTACGTAATGCTAATGACTGTATTCATTAATCCATATTGTGAAATGTGCCAAAAGTTGGCTGAACATTTCTATGGAAGCCCATTGTTAAAGTTGTGGAATAGTGGTTTTGACCTATCATTAGGCCCTGCAGTGACTATCAGGCTGTGTCATCATACATCTGCTGGCCTTTTGACACGTGACACCATCCTCTAACCTTGACTCTCCTACTAGAATAATTTCTAGAAGAACAATTGCAACGACCTAAAACGGTTTCAATATACTGTACATATGAGCATGTGATTGTTTGCATCAGACACAAACAAATGTTTTAATTACCCAAAGTTCTGTGTTTAAAATCAAACTTAATTTAGGTCAAGAAATCCTGTCTTTCCTGGTTTCATATTCCCGGGATGTAATCATTTAAAAAGTACAGGAAAATCTTCAACCGTAATTGAAGGAAGGAAAGAAACGGGTTAGTGAGCAGAGCGGCAGAGAACTCCCACAGCCAGATGGCATGGTTGATGAGAGGTCTGCCATATGGTGATAATACGATGGCCTGGCAGTCCAACAACACCTCAGCTTTAACCTCATTTACACCAACACAAGCACACACACACACACACACACACACACACACACACACATTCCCTCCCAGTCTCCACAGCGCTTCGTTCTGTGCCGGTAGAGGCCATGGATCATATTATGCAGTGTTAGCCCACTGTGCTCCACAGCATTCATCCTTAACACATGTTGCTAGCCTCCATCATAGATTAAAAGAGAGAGAATACCAGAGTGGATGTCAAGCTGCGAGCGAAACAGAGCGAGGAACAGGAACAGTTGATCGAGGGAAAGTGAGGGAAAAGTCTCGGAAAAATAGAGAAAAGCTGAGACAAGAGTAAACATGTTTTCTCCAACGAATGATGCTGTCCTCCTTCACAGTCAATCAACAACATGCATGTTTCCTTGTATTGACCTGCAGCTGCACGCCTGCATGGTAAACGACACTAATTCCTAAAGTTTCGTCAAAATCTGATTAGTTTTGTCAAAACATATTGCCTGAGACATACAGATAAACAAATACACACTGCATCAAGCTAATCAGCATAAGCTGAAGGAAGCATAATTCCCGCGAGCTTCCTTAAAATTGGATCAATGGCATTTTAGAAATCGCATCTGACAAACACGCAAACAAATCAGCAGATGGACGGAGACTGACTTGAAGCCCCTTTCATTTCCTTGTGAGAACAAAAATATGCTAGATATTAAATTCCTTATATAGAGACAGGATGGTGGATGCTCTGGAGCCTGAGTAAGTGCATAATTACACATTGTGTGGTTTAGGTGTTTAGCTGACATTTACCCAGAGCAATGAACAATGAACGAACAGAGATAGATACGGCTGCAAAGTGCCAGAAAAGTCGTCCTAGAGAAGTTCCAAAATGCTTAATTAAATTCAAATGTCCAAAGTTTCTGCCGCCCTACGTCGCAGGCTTCCAGTCCCTGTCCTCAGGAATTCGACTACTGCTGTTTTTTGTCCTACCAAGAATTTAACTTCATTCACTTGGTCTTCCAGGTGTAAAATCTATGAATATACAGTATGTCAAAAACAAAAACCAGCAGGACTTGAGGTTTCAAGTAAGAACCCACCTACCTGTATTTATATAAAAATATAATGCACATCAGGGCTGCAGGAGTTTGGTAATTGTAAGTCTATTATAATAATCTTATTTCATTTTTGCTCAGTTCATTGAAATAGATCAGTTTTCTTCTGTCACCTGTGCTGCTGTAACATTCCCCCAGGGATCATTAGCCTTATCTCATCTAAATACTGAAAGAAAAATGTCGTACCTTGCTGGTGGTAGAGCAGCAGCCGTCCTTTCTCCAATACCAAAGTGAGGCTGTGATCCCTCTGTCCCTCTGCATGGAGCAGCGTCCCAGAGTTCGTCACGGTTTTAAACTTCAGGGAAATGACCTCCATCCCTGGCCAGCTCGGCCTCACACTCAGCCTGTAGACCAGGCTGCTGCTGCCGTCAAAGTTGGCCACGTCAGAAGCTTCAGAATAACAAGGAGGGGGGGGAGCTTTATTATACAAACACATGCATCTCTTCAATAACTTGATTTTATCAGCTTTATCAATTTTAAGTACATACTACTCAACAGTTTAATGTGAAAGTATACCGTACATTTCTAATAAGTAAGGTAGAAACAGATCAATACAAAGTATCAATACCAACTGTAACCGTGTTGTATGTACTTTACTAATGTCACTGAATGTGTAGCTAGTATTATAGCTACTTGGCATGTAGCCATAATCTCTTAACATCCAATAATTCCCCATTTCTCCTTTCAGAAGCTTTAAGATTGGAGAAATCTTATTCCACAGTAGCTGGAAGTATCACATCTGTTCTGTGTTGGCTTGTTCCAGCTGTTCACTGAAGTTATGTGATGTTTATGTCAAATATTCAAACACAATCACCCAAGTCAAATGGAAATATTGTGAATGTTTCTGAACATAATTTTATACATCTGTCCAAAAATCTGCCTGACATTTGTGGGCACAATAATGAAATAATAATAAAAGTCTGTGAGTTTGAACAATGTTTGGTTGAAAGGAGTGAGTTTGTATTAAACATTTGGGGTTTAAGAGGTTAATGTGAAAACCTTCATGTCTGTGTTGGAAGATACAGACAAGCATGCTTATAAAAGAGGTTTGAGCTTGTGAGGAATTTGTTGTGCACTGAACGTTTCCATTTCTTTAAATTCTCACTGAACACCACATGAGACAGTGAGGTCACTGTAAAGCTCACAAACAGAAGGCCGTATAGATACATTCTGATGCATGACAGTATTTTTATTGTTTGACGGTATTGATTTTTTCTGTTTATTCCTTTCTGAAACAACAGTTTCTAATGAGCCAGAAACCCGTCTGCCCCTTAATGTACAAACCCTTATAAAACCATATGGTCTAGTTTCTGTTAATGACTACAGAGCAGCAACCACAGACCTTAAAAAAAGACCAGCGAGTGTAATTAAATCGTATTGTTGTGAAAGCAGAAAGTCTGTGAATCTGTAAGGTAAAAGGAATATGTTTCCGGTATCATCAGTATTTTTGTCAAGGCTCACAGGTCCAGTTAAAAAAAATTATGTTTACAGTATAAAGAATTACCCCCCGCAGGATTGTGTGGTGTCAAATGCGATTAAAGCACAATGTCGACCACTTGTACTCAGGCTTTTAATATCATGTCATAATTGCTTGTGTTGCACTCTTTTGTCTTTGTTTATCAAAATCAAACCACACTTCCAAGAAACCTTCTTCAGGAGGGTGTTTCCTGTTTTATTTCACACCAAAATCAGTTGCTGATAACTACAGCCGATACACAAGATGTGACAAGTCAACACATTAAACAATCAACTCAATTTCCAAAGCCTACAGAGGACAGTACAAACTACTACTCCTCTTTGTTATTATTAAAGAATAATGTATGCATGACAATGATTATTGTTTAATACATCGTTCCATGCAGCATCTTTGATCCATGTCACTAAATGCCTAAATGTTCTAAAATACTAGCATTTTTACACGTACTGCAATAATCAATGCAGTACAGGAAAATTCAAAAAGGACATCTTTTTTTTACAGCATTAGCACGACCCCAAAACTGACAAAGAAGTCATAGACTTACTATATCGACATCCATATATCTCCAATCTGAGTCCAATCCTCCCAGTGGGGTTCCAGTCCAGAGGAATCAGGCGAAGGTAGCGAGCTATGACCGGCTGTTTCAGTTTGTACTGGACCACAGTGTCTGCATTACTGTTACCTGGAAAAGCCTGAAACAACACAACAACATGATAATTTGCCTCATTTTTACATCCAACCATGCATATTTTACTGGCCGCTGCTGCAGTTTGGAGATATTAGTTCCCTAAGTACCTTACATAGGAACAGAGGATCTTTTTTTTGTACTTTGATGCTCATTATCAAGCTGTTTACTATGAGAGTGTGTCCTCTATTGAAGTTTCACTGCCATCCTACACT
>JAVQJL010067048.1:0-12268 GCA_036024295.1 Nannoperca obscura
CAACAATGTGTGTGTGTGTGAATTTGGTTTAAAATCCTTATCCAGATTCTATCCAATACCTTGTCATAGTATCTCAGACATGGACTGTCTCCTCCTCCCAGCCTCACCGCATTGAGGATATCAGCCAGTTCAGATGGTGCACTGGACTCCTCCAGACAGAGAGTCAGAACAGCACTCTCCATCAGGCCCAGTGATGCCGCTGCATCCCCTCCTTTCCCCAGGATCTCTTCTCTTGTGGCAGCCCAGGCTTTGCGCTCCAGAGCTGAGAGGCTGCAAATGGCAGAGGGATCATCAGCACTGGGCTGATCCATCACCTGAGCCAGCTGGTTAAAGATGTCATTGAATGATCGAGCAGAAACCGGCCCACCAGTGCTGGGACGCCACAGTATGTCAACAGGGAACACTCCTCCAGCACAGGTGATGATGGCATGGAGGCTATCTGGGTAGACCTGAAGATAACAAAGCTACAGGTCAGAAATAGAAGACACCTGACCTATTGGAAATATCAATCAATCAAACTTGCATAATGCAACTCCAAGTGATGAACATAAAGATAGTAAAAAGTAAAATAAATAAAGTCAAGTATACTATAAAAAACAAAAAATAATAATTATAATAATAATAATTAATATTATTTATATTAATAAAAAAAATAGTTTTTTAAAGTGAACATTGTTAAAATAAACACATTAGATAGCACTTTAGATAAAAGCCAGGCTAATAAGGTGTAAAAGGTTTTTTTAAAGATTAAAAAGTGGCCTTGTTGTGGGTCTTAGACCGGGTTCTTGGAACAACCAAGAGACTACCAGATGACCTGAGGGATCTAGTGGGTACATATGTTAAAACTATGTCAGACAGGTAGCCATGAGTGTCACCTTTAGTAATATGTAGACCAATACAATAATCTTGAAATCAATTCTAAACAAACAGGTGTAATGTGTTCCTTTCTTCTGGCCGTGCTGAGCACTTGAGCAGCTGAATTTTGTTGAGTTGATAAATAGAACACTTCTAACTTTTCATTTTGCTTTGATAAATCTTACCATTTGTGTCCTGTCAATAATCTCACCTTAATCTCATCTTGAGTCCTGCCAGGAATCCGGCTGGCAGCGAATACCTCACCCTGCTGTGTGCGCTCTATTGGCACATTGCCCTCCAGTAACAGGGGTTCACTGTACAGCTTAGCAGCTGCCCACAGCAGAGCGGCTGCCCTGCCCAGTTGGGTAGGTTGCTTTGCCTTAGACAAGGGCAGAACAACAGGGAGGGCTGTGGAGTTGGGCAGGGGGTCAGCACAGGACAGCAGTCCGCTCTTGAACTGCTCCGTCACCCAATTCTCTTGGCCTGCAGCAATGGTTGCTAATTTTTGCTGGGCCTCTTGAAGGAGCTCCCTCTGCTGTTCCATCGTACTTTTGAACTCAGGGTACAGGTCAGGACTTAAAGTGAGCTGCAGGACACGGCTCACTTCTTGCAAGGTAACATCCAGCTCTGGAACAGGGTAGTCGGGAAGGGCCATCCTGTTGATATGGACAAGGCGTGCACACGCACACGCACACACACACACACACACACACACACGTGTCATGTTAATATAAAGTACTCACATTATTGACTGTGTAAGACTGTAATGAAAGTGCTTAACCATGGTTGCTATTGTCTGAACACTCTTGTCCACAGCCCCAAAGATTGACACTAAGTCAAGACTATTGGTCCAGCATCACTTTACATTTTCATGCATTTCTAATTAGCGATAGATATTTTGGTATCATCAGCAAAATGGACGACTCTCCTAAAGCTCTGAGTCCACCTGGGAATTAAATAAATACCAATAAATATAGAAACCAATAAATCGAGAAATACATCAACATAGAAAATAATAAATACAGATGTCACAATTAATTATTACGGTGGTGCTTTATCAACATGTGTGGGGCTGAAACAGAAGTACCCCCCCCCATCCTACTCACCCTACTGAAGTATATCAAAACACATCTCAGCACCATATCATCATCTAAATCCCCCTTTGCAATCCTGACATGGTGCCTATGACTGACCTTTCTTTCTCTCTGCTGTCTCTTTCTCACACACAATAAGTTTAGCCGTTAAGTAAATTATCTGATGTAGGGTTATGGCGCTGAACAGTATTACACAGGTCTCTTTGTGTGTTAATGAGATAAACATCCAGACTTTTCTTCTGTGTCTCCCTGGACTATACTAACGGCAGTGTTGATTATTAATCTGTATATTATTATTATTATTTCTTAAGTACCTAATCTGAATGTGTGACTGATATTATAGGGTTATGGGTATGTTGTATATGACCCCAACCCTTTAATTTAGGAGATATTTACTTATTTTTTAATTTACACAAAATCTTAAATTGGCAAGCTGCTAATTCCTATACTTTCAAACATACAGTTCAAAGATCACTGCACACATGCTGGTATGAATGTATTATGTTATCTTGTCATGGCATAATTAACAGTTTATTGTAGACATTAGGTCATGCACTGAAATAATGCTACCTTAATATGGACCTTTCTCTGAGAACTATCCAGTTAGAGGGAGGGAGGAAGAGCCATCAGAGAGGACATTTGTTTTTACTACAAAACTGTTAATGCAGACCAAGTGACTTCAATTTCCTTTTTGTACTTAGACACTCATTCCTCAGACTCACTGTCTATCTGCCTCAGGCCTCATATTGTGAGGGCACATGAACTGAATTTCATGTGGTAACTATTTTCTTAACTTATTTTTAGTCATCTGAAAAAAAAGACATAAAGAAAAGAATAAATAAATGAACCAAAAGGCTAATTCAATAAATACATATGGAAAATAAAAAATAATTTCAGAAATGAAAAGAATGAGTAAAAAAATATAGTAAGATACAGATGAATACCTGGGTTTCTTAATGATTAAAAGGGAGTGGTCAGCTATAGGCTATATTTTATTTGTTACACTGCATTTCAAATTTGTAAGTCATTCTAGAAATAGAAAGCCTTTATTGTCATTGTACACAGTACAATGAGATTTGAGGAGCAGCTCCTTACAAAATAGCCTATATAATAAAAAAAACTATATAAAAGACAACAAAACCTATATAAGAGACAACAAAACCTATATAAAAGACAATCAGTATGAATAAATAAATCAGTATTGCACAGTAGTTGTATATTGCACAGGTATGGGGCCGCAGTGGGGGTTTTAGGAAAGTAGCTGTTCCTAATTCTGTTAGATCGTGTTCGTATGGACCTGTAAGCGCCTGCCAGAGGGCAACAGGTCGAAGAGGTGGAAAGCCTTCATGATGTTCCTGTTCCTGAACACAACTACTACTAATAATACAATACAGTATATATATTACACACACACACACACACACACACACACACACAGAATTTCACAGGACAACCAAAGTAAAGACTACATATAATCTAAACAACAGAAATAAACTTACTTTTTTCTTTTCGTGTCTCTGTGTAGCTTTGCCTATAGCCTGGTAGATGCGGCGATCTGGTGTACAGATCTGAGGGAACACAAGATAATAACATGACATTAATAACGTTTCTCACTTAGGCTATGAAGTTGTGAAAAAGAGAGACGAAACTTTGCAAACAGTTTTCTGAATATATATTTCTATTATCAGTTTAAAAGTTCAATTTGTAAAATTATATATTTCAGAATCAGAATCACAACCAGATTTATTGCCAAGTAGGCTTACACATACAAGGAATTTGTTTTGTTGCGTGGGTGCCAACAAGAGCATAGATATATTGTTAGATCCCGGTTAAAAGCCCCTGTTACAGGACTCCACTGGACCAGCTCTCCGTTTAAAGGGTCCGATCTCTAGTTCTATGGGATCTTACCCTATTAGAAATTCTAAAGATGTTTAAGCTGGTGTCGAGGAAACTCGCCTAGCTTCTAACTGCCTACATCTGGACGCTTGTGTCGCGGTGTCCGCGACCGCACACGAACGTGTCCGCTCTGGCCTTACAGATCTGTGCACTAGGTGAATTGCTAGGTTTGGGGTTCGATGGCTTATGACTAAGAAACCCACAGGGTATATTTTCTAGTGGATCAATGTAACCGTGCAAATATTGTACACACATAGGCTTAAAAGTTTTACTTTCATGAGAAGGTTTAATAACTGGGAAATAATACTTTTTCTTAATTTATATTTGTATTTATTGCAGGAATTGGCATTGGGTAGCTACAGCATTTCACACCAAAAAATTTAATCAAATCAAACTATAATCACTGTCCTCTCATGTTATTCTGAATCTCTAATCAATTAAAATTTGTATAATAGGAATACAATTTTTTATAATCCAATAACTGCTTACTGCTCTTCTTGGACGGAGAGCTGAATCCTCTGCCTTCCAATCTTATCAGCAGTGGCTCGTTTCTTTTGTGGTTTTGGCTCGTTCCTGTAGTTGCTGCTGATCAGTCAGATTCTTCTTTCGTGCTTGCCGGAGTTTTGATTCAGTACAGATTCAAAGTTTTCCTTTGCTCCGCATCCTGTGTCACTCACACAGCTCTGAGGTTTTCACATCCCAGTCTCCTTTTTCTATTGATCTTGTGGGCATGGCTACTTCCCTAAAACCGTTTCTCAATGCTTAGTCACATTTCCATACATGTACATACATATTTCTCCACTTGTTTCTCTGGAACTGTAAACTATGCAACCATATATCTATATATGGCACTTCCTTCCTCTTAAATCCATATTTGGAAATGCCTTCCTCTTCAACTGTTTGTCACACATTGCCCTAATCTTGACCTCCTAACCATCTGTCACTCACATTCTGCGGCTAACAGGTTCAGTTGCTCTTTTCTGTGAGTGTTCTTAACACACACACACACTCTTTTCTGCACTTGCATTGAGCTCCAGGTTGTTCCCACCAATCTCCAATCTCCCACTTGTAAGTGGACTCATCCCACCAGAGATGAGTCCAATGAGTCCAATTTCTATTATCAGTTTAAAAGTTCAATTTGTAAAACTACTGCGTTGATGTTTCAACTCTTCTTGCCACAGCTTTCACTTTAGTGCAAATAATGTCCCAATATAACTGTAGATCAGTGTAATAATACTGATAATACAACTACTACTAACATTAACATACAGTATATATATTGCACACACTCAAACACACACACACAGTATTTCACAGGAGAACTAAAGAACAGACTACATAAAATCTGATTTTTTTCTTTTTGTGTCTCCAGAAAAATAATACCAGCCTTTATATATAGATCACGTAGCTACCCCTTCACCCCCCACCCCCAAGAAGAAAAGTCAAACTAAAATTGAAAGTCATAATAGGGAACTCTGGGTTTATACTTCCTGTTTTGTTTTGAGATCCTGGGCCTGTTTTTGTCTGGTTTCCCTCTCTTTTTGATGAGACGATTTACACATAATCATGGGTTGTTCTTGCAGGGGCTTTCCAGTGTTTCTAAAACAAAGGTCTTACTGCTGGGTTGTTGATTTGTAATTGCATTCAAATATATTATTTGTTGTCTATCCAACAATTGTTGCTATTTAGCAGAATTTCGGGAGCAGGACCACACCCTAATTAAATAAACCACGACACTACACCATCCTGCATAAATACCATCCTTAACCATCCCCTCGTTTCGCTCTCGATTCCTGCGCTCCACCCACCCATCCCTTTTTGTTCGTTTTTCCTGTTCTTTCTCTCTTTCTCTATTATCTCGGTAGGGTCCTGAAGGGGGTTCGTCATACCCGGGTGCCGCGGCGGACTTCCCCACAAAGCTTCCCCAAACCATCATCACAACTTTAACATTCGACATGTACCTCTGTTCAATAAATCTTTCTAACATATCTCATTGGTGGTGTTTTCTTTGCTAGTGAAATAGCCAACAAAATGTTTCCACAAGCAAAATGAATAGCATAGACACACATGATTGGAAAAATATACAATATACAGTACCAGTCAAAAGTTTGGACACACTTTCCCATTCACTTGACTGGGAAAGTGTGTCCTAACGTTTGACTGCTACTGTACATGTCAAGCCAATTGAATTTTTCCATTGGATTTTTGATTATTGTGGAATATAAGCTCTCTGGAAAACAAGAGTTTGTGGTACTAACATACTTTGTTGAGCAAGATAATCTTCACACTTCTCACTTTTATGAGTTTTGAAGCGTGAATGCAATTGCCAAAAGTTAAAAGCTAAAGTTATGGTTTATAAACCAACTACACCACGGTTGCATGACCTCAACATTCCCACCACCAAGCTTCCAACTTGTAAAGGCAGATGAGTGAATAGCTGAGATTCCATGTTCGGCATGATCACATTTAATGTCCCCGACAACCTCTGTAATCTTATTTAACCACTAGTTAGCAACTGCCTTTTTTTAAGACATGTAAAAGCTTCTAAATTTATGAGTGAGTATTTTATGTTTAGTGTTTTATGTTATGTTTTACGTTTTTGTTGTAGATGAAAACGTGAACATCTCTTAAAATTGTGTTAACAACAGACCTTTTTTCAGGCATCTAACAAAAAATCTGTGGTTCTGTCTAAAGCTGCCAAATATACCATAGGTAAATCTTTGTACAGTGAGCTGGTTTCAGGAACTGATTTGATAACTGATTCAACACGAAGCTTTAACAATATTCTCATTCTTCTAAAGGGAGCCTTCAGATGAACAGAACTTGAAATGAAATTAGTTAAAATTTTACTTTCCTCAAACTTTTAGTTTCATATTAGCTCCGCACAGTAAATCACCTCTACATGCTGACCTCTCATCAACCAACAGCTTATATCCATTCCAGCGACTTGGTGAGACTGAAATGAAATAACAAAGAGCAACACAGATGAGTACCAATAAAGAAAAAATAAAAAGATTTGTCTTTCTGGAAGTTTTATTCAAGACATATGCAAATGGTCTTCAAGCAAAGAGCAAGAAATAACTCTACGTGTCTACTTCTTATACACAGTAAGTGAGCATGTCACACAATTGTTATAAATAGATAATTAGTTGTAGCTTTCTCGCTTTGACTGCAAGTTCCAGTTATCTAAGGACCATAACCATGATTATGTGGCAATCTGGTGTTCATGGAAACAGTTGGACATGTGACTAGTGACTGATCCAACTGCCTGATCTTGTTAGGTGAAAAACTATTAAAACTACTTTTAAACAACTTGAAACTGCTTGTTCCACACTCTGTTGAATCTTTTTGAAAAACAAACTTTGTTTTTAGGTTTATTCTTTTTAGGCATAATAAAAGAATATGTTTGACCTTCAGAAAATGTTATTTTCCCACCTCAGGTTATCAAACAAAGTATATTATAATCTGTTTTTTTCCAGTTTTTGCAACCCTGTTACCAATGTTTTGAATAACATTTAAAATTCTATTGCAGCATATTTTTCTGTTGTCTAGGTATAATTAATACATATGTTGAATGTAATCCTTTTAAATTCCTCAATTTACTGTGGAACCAAGACACTTCCCTGTTTTGTCACTTTTCATTGTATGATAAAGACTTCATTGATTTATTTTTTATTAAAAAAAGAAAATATTACCAATTGGTGAGTACTTATTACTTTAACTTAATAATTAAGGCTTACATTGTTATTATAGTAAGTATAACTGTGAAGTCTGTGTGTAAAATACTATTTTGATTAAAAATGACTAAGTAACATGGTTGAATTTTGCTTAACAGGGTTGCAATAAGTTGAACAAATACAGTATATATACAGTTGAACAAATAATGCACTTTAAGACATTTAGTTCACATTTGTACAGATGAAGTTGCTTATACTAACTCTTTTATTACACTAATTATAACAGTTACCTATTCTGTCATTTCTAAGCAGTTCTCTACGTGTGGGTGTTTTGTTATCCCTACATAAGAAAGACAAGAGCAATTTGTATTTAAAAACTGACATAAGTTACACTATACTTATATCAATATGGAGGTTCTCATCTCACATCTAATGTGAGATGTGTTACCCAACAATGTTACCCAACAATGAGTAACAGGGTTGCACATGGCTGCAAGCAACATTTAGCCTAAAGCATGCTACAACTCAGGAGAGGTTAGCTAGCTACCGAGCAAATGTTACATGCTAGCTACTGATAACCATATTTTTTCAATAAAGTAAACCAAAATGATATTCAAATATATTTTCTAACAGTAATTTTGGTAACAGGGTTGAATCTTTGAGGTTGACGAAAGCAGCAACCAATGACATTTTTATCAAAATAGAGAAGAAGAAAGGAGGGTAATTACATGTGACATGGTCATTGTCAAGAAGGGATATGGATGATGCAACTTCATGTTAATATATGATTTATGGAATGTTCCATATATTTAGTAGGGGAGGGTCATGTTTTAGAAACAGGGTTGCACTTTAAACATGGGACACTGGTTAATACCATGTTTTAATAGTTAAAATACATTATTAATTAATTCATATAACTTTTGAACACAACACTATACACTATATTGAAATTAACATACTACTGGAAGTTGTTTTAGGAAATATTTCATGCAGTAGTTCAATGTCAGTGATGTGGGACAGTCAGTCTTTTATGAGGTTATACCCTCACTTAATGTACATTTATTTTGTTAATTTAAAGACTTAAATAATATTGTAATTCATTTCACTTTTCACACATAAATATATTTTTTTTACTATTTTGCTTTAAATCACTCCTCAAAAGGAGGTGGGACATAAATTCAACTACAATCGTGGAATGTGCCTGTTATGTACCAAAAGTAAAATCACTGGCTGACTCAGTTCTTCTATGTTCTGGGAATAGACACAGTATCTTCTTTAGAAAACCCTTACTGGGGTTAGTGAATGTAACAGCTGCTGTTCTGAACAGGAGTTTTGATATTTGTGGTCACTTTGTTACCTGAAAACGTTAATTTCAAATTGGATTTTATCCTGAAAGTGTTTACAACATCACTGCAATAGGATATGAATGAGAGACGAGGAGGGAGTCATTTGAAGCACTTAGTAGTAGTAGTTGATGGTGCTTTGGTGAAGTTAGACAGTGTAACAGACATGCAATTATATATGAAACACACGAACAAACAGGGAAGAGACAGACTGAGACAGTGAGGAAGAGATAGACAGGGAGATGACTTAGAGAGAGAGAGAGAGTGAGCAAGGGGAGGCAACACAGGTAATTGTGTAATTGGAGTCACGGCTTCTATATTATAGACAAAGTCTTGTTGTTGTATTCCAACCAAGTTTTTCTCTCACTGCCTGCTCTGCCATCCTACCAACTGGTCACATCTTAGAGAAATTTCCAAATTGAGGTAAGCTGATATTTTCCTGAAATAAAAAACAGATTTATAAAGATGTACTTACATGTGAAGTATGTGTGTCAGTACTCAATGATAGCTCAGGGATAAGTCTGAAACTTGATATGTAATTTTGTACTGCAGTTGTAAAAGGTAAAAAAAAGAAAAATAATTAGGGAATAATAACCCCTCTTGGGATATATAACTACATTAAAGACCAAAATGAAACAAAGTGTGATTGCATTTTTGCAGTTTTTGGAGTAGTAGAAATATGTTTAAAGTCCTCAAATTAAAAAAGCCATGAACATAAATAATGCATTAGTATTGCTCTCTTCATTATTATAAACAGTGATGTTCTTTCATTGGGGAGTAATTTTCTTTTATACAGTAAAATGCACTTTTACATTTTGTGGAGAAATTAAACAAAAATTGAAAAAAAAGCACAATGTATCTCGATATCTATTACTGTATATTGGTATTTTGAACAGCAGTGTTATTCCAGAAACAATTTCCCATTAACTCATGTTAATCCACAGACCTCACTGTGAACAGTTTTAATAGACTATCAGAAACTATTGGTAGGAGGTTTTCTCAAAAAGTCTCGGCAGCTATTTCTGTGGCTTATCTCGAGTAATTAGTATTTGGATCTTGCTTCTTGTCAAAGTTTTTTCCCCCATTTAATGTACCTCGATTGTTTTGGGGCAATGACAGAAATCTCAGTAACATATCTCAAAATCACAGCAGAAAACCCCCAGAAATTACCTGCATGGCTTGACACCACTGGGATTATATGAGAAAATATAGGTAAAGTCAAAGAAATAGACTGTGCTTCATTCATTTTGCCTGATTTAACAGAATGATTAAAATGTCCATACAATCTGATTATTTGAATCTTACGGAATATAAGTGTCCTGAAAATATGTATTATGCATTATATAGTAGTAGTAGTAATGTTAGTACTACTTGTGTTCAGTAATTGAGAGATTGGAATCACAAGACCAGTATCCTTGCAGAACCTGAATCCATCCTCAGATTGAATACAGACAGCCAGCTTTGTGTAGATGACTTGAACTGATGAGACAAATCAGCAGAAATCAAATTTTCCAACATTCCCTTGACAACCAGCAACAATAAAATGCCAAGCTTTAGTTTTGTGCGAAGGAGTGCTGAGAATGAAGTCACTGCTTTCACGTGTGAGCAGATGAGCTTAGTTACTATGTAGCAACTTAGTAGCTACTGAGTCCAGGGGGTATTGTCTCACATGGAAGTAAAATCTGGATGCATTCCACTGCATTACACAAAGAGACTTGTGTTAATCTGAGCAGTACCTTTACCATTAATCAGATAATTAACTTACTGGTTCCACTAATGTGAGAAAGGTTGGACATCATGTGAAGGAATCAAACAGTAAAGAGCAATACGAAGGGGACACATGGTTTGTGATATGATATATTGCATTGCCAGTTTGTGTGCATGCATGTATATCAGTGTCTTTGTGTCTGTTTAAGGCCTGGGGTGTAGTTTGTGAGTAAAACATTAGACTACAGGTTTAACTACAACTACGCAAGTGGCTCTTTGAGGCTGTACTGCATGTAGGCACAGTGATGCTTTGAGCTAAATGCTAAGATCTGCAAGCTAACATGCCCACAATGACTATGCTGCCTTGCTGATGTTTAACCCTTATGCCAGAGGAGGGAGCATAAGGGTTAGTTACTTAGATTAGCATGTTAACATTCTAAAATTTGCTACTAGCACTAAACACAAAGCACAGCATAGGCTGATGGGAATGCCTTTATTTCTGCAGGTATTTGATTATAGTCCAAAATATTGGTCAAATAAAAAAAAATTATGTACATGTACATGGTAAGTGTTGTTAGTTGCCATACATGTCTGCTATACACAATTTTTTGTGTGTGTTCTTCATGCTTCATTGCATCTACAATGCAATCACCATTGATAATTTCTCTTTTTATCTCCTCTATTAAGCCTCGTCCATATCAACAGGATGGCACTTCCCAACTACCCTGTTCCAGAGCTGGATGTTACCTTGCAAGAAGTGAGCCGTGTCCTGCAGCTCACTTTAAGTCCTGACCTGTACCCTGAGTTCAAAAATACGATGGCACAGCAGAGGGAGCTCCTTCAAGAGGCCCAGCTAAAATTAGCAACCATTGCTGCAGGCCAAGAGAATTGGGTGACAGAGCAGTTCAAAAGAGCTCTGCTGTCTTGTCCTGACCCCCTGCCCACCTCCACAGCCCTCCCTGTTGTTCTTCTTCCTTCCCAAGCAAAGCGATGTACCCAGTTGGGGAGGGCAGCCGCTCTGCTGTGGGCAGCTGCAAAGCTGTACAGTGAACCCCTGTTACTGGAGGGCAATGTGCCAATGGAACGCACACAGCAGGGTGAGGTATTCGCTGCCAGCCGGATTCCTGGCAGGACTCAAGATGAGATAAAGGTGAGATTATTGACAGGACACAACTTGAGAGAAAATGCAGGGTTTTAAGTTTTCAGGCAGTAAATTTAAATGTGTCGGAGTGTATCTTGAATTAGTTTTTTTCTTGACCAACCATCCCACCATACACGTAAGGGTTAGAGTTTAAGGGTTTCATTTCTCACCTCACTGCAGTGATGAACAGGTGTATTGCAGGACCCCACAATGTCACTGGGTGTGGTCGAAGGTGAATTTTTGACCTTTAGCTTTGTCATTCCATTTCCAGGTCTACCCAGATAGCCTCCATGCCATCATCACCTGTGCTGGAGGAGTGTTCCCTGTTGACATACTGTGGCGTCCCAGCACTGGTGGGCCGGTTTCTGGTCGATCATTCAATGACATCTTTAACCAGCTGGCTCAGGTGATGGATCAGCCCAGTGCAGGAAAACAAAATGATCCCTCTGCCATTTGCAGCCTCTCAGCTCTGGAGCGCAAAGCCTGGGCTGCCACAAGAGAAGAGATCCTGGGGAAAGGAGGGGATGCAGCGGCATCACTGGGCCTGATGGAGAG